>CM046432.1:56530407-56688903 GCA_025506505.1 Flaveria sonorensis
TTTACATAGTGTATGAAGTTCTCAACCGAAGCTGACAAAATAAGTATGCCTCGACTATGGGTTACCAGATCACAGCAACAGAAATTAGGTCATTAAAGACCGTTTGACATGCAGTCGTGCTAGCGCGACTAGCCCGGGGTGGGGGTTTGTCAAACCCAGTAGATCTACTCGAATTATCTCGCTAAAGTACATAAATTAACGGTTCGAAGTGAGGATTTAAAATGGTACAACACTAGTAATCATGCGATAATATATATAATATACTGATCAAATGAAAGAACGTTAAAGAACATTTTTTTTTCCCAAAAAGAATATATGTAAAGTAGGCTGTAAACTCACCTAAATAGCACAACAAAAAATAAATGCAAAGAGCAGGTAATTAAGTTCCTGAAACACCTGGATTGCATTTAACATCTATTAATATTAATTATAACACATTAATACTAGACTGTACGATTTCGCGTTCTCGACAAAATTTACTTCTGACAACCCAATGTACTACATATAAAACTTAAGATTACTATCAAAATTAATATTTGCTCTTATCGCCCCAATATATATTATATTTATTAGGGTTAGGATCATTACAGAACCACTTTTTATTTTCAGAACCACGGAACCATTGATTTACATAAATGTGAATTAAGTCTGGTGATACTTGAGTTGTTTTATATATGTGATATCAGACTGAACAATAAACTTTTTAAAAAACTAAATATCACCAGCTTTAACTTACATTTATATAAATCAATGATTCGTAATTTACATTTATGTAAATCAATGGTTCTTTGGTTCTGAAAATAAAAAGTGGTCTGTAATGATCTTAACCTATATTATAAAAGAATGTTTTAAGTTGACACTTGTCATAATTTTAGACATCCTAAGTTTATTTTTTCCGTTCTCTCTCCTATTAAATATTCATTTAACTACCAATTATATTATTAATACCTTTTTAGATTAAAATAGTTTTTTTAATAAAATATAAAAGATGTCTTTATAAATGCAATATCTAAAGAAACAATTTTTGTATAACCTAAGTAATTTTTCTATAATATCAAACTTTTTAAAAATACAAAAATATTTTTAAAAGCAGTGTTTTTAGAAATAAAATTTTATGAACCATAATAATTAAAATTCGGAGGTATAATAAGAACTTTTTTATAAAATGACATTTTCTTAAAACGGTTTGATTTAGAACAAATTTTAATTTTTAATTAAAAGAAAATAAAATACAAAAGTTTAAAAGAAATTATATCATTGTTTATTACTTATAGTCATTACTTATAGGTAATTTTATCATCTCTTATCTCAAAATATGATTTTACAAATTGATAATTACTAACTATTTAAAATATTATTTATCCAACCCGTGTGATACACGGAAGGCTAACCTAGTATATATATATATATAATATAAAACCAATCGCACACATTTACTCCTTCATGCACTATAGAATACATATTTATATATTATCATGCCCTTTATTTGCATACACATACCACATACAAATATAAATTACCTATGCAGAACACACACCCATTCACATGCCTAAACACATGCATTTATGAACCCTCAATGCAGCATAGCACACCCACATGACTGAATGAAAAATCCACTTCACAATATATACACGTGCACACCCGAACGCGCACCAACGTACCAACCACTAATGCGTGCCATGAACCCATTAACACTAACCACACCCTAAAACAGGAGCATAGACACAACACACACACCCGATCTCCGCACACACATACATATATACACATCGATGGAAACATCACACAATTTACAACAGTTAACTCTAACCCGAAGCAACCCATGCAACGCCCCAGCCAAGGATCACTAGCACACCCACCGTTTCAACCGGGCAACCAAGGCCAACCCAATCCTAAACACGCGCAACAGTCACAACCACAATCATACCACACGAACGAAAGCATCACATGAACATACCACAACATAGATGCATACAAGACATTCCCGCACCCGAAACCCGAAACCATAATCGAAACGAACGCGAACAACATAACAAAAAAAAGACATATTGTTCGAGTTCACTACAAGAAAACCACCATGTCGCGACCAGCTCTATGGCGACGACAAGTGTTGTCGCTATAGGTACCTATGGCGACGACATGTCGTCGCCATAAAGGTAGTTTGACTTTTGACTATTCTACCTCTATGGCGACGACATGTCGTCACCATAGGTCCTTTTTTTTCTTTTTGATTTATTTAAATAATGCTAGAATGATTAAAATAATGTGTGACCCTATGGCGACAACATGTCGTCGCCATATGTAAAAACATTTTTTTTCCTTTTTTTTCCAGAAATAAGTTGGAGGGAATAGTCCCGCCAATATGAAAACTTTATGGCGACGACATGTCGTCGCCATAGAGCTTTCATATTGGCGGGACTATTTCCCTCCAACTTATTTCGGGAAAAAAAAAGGAAAAAAAATCATGTCGTCGCCATAGAGCTTTATGATTTTCTTAAATATTATAATAATTAATAATTATAATAAATATAATAATTATTAATTATAAATATTATTATTAATTATAATAATTATAATTATAATTATTATTAATAATTATATTAATAATAATATAATAATTACATAATATAATTTAATTATAATTATAAATATTATTAGTTAAAATTATTAATTATAATTATTATTTAGTACCATAAATGTTGTTAAACAAGGTCAAATATGTCCGGTTATGATGGTCCGGGTCGATTACATTCGTCAAAGTTAGCTATTATTCAATTATGATCTTGGTATTAAATTAACACGATGTGGTAGTTTACCGTAATTATCCTTATTAATGGTAAGTTAAGTTTTGTTATTCTTAGTTATCATCAATAAGTGTCAAAAAAGGTCAAATATGTTCGGTTATATTGATTAGGGTCGATCAAATACATTAAAGGTTATGATGATTAGGGTCGATTAATTATACAATTCGATATATTTCCCAACTTCAATCTGATTGTGATTATGAAGATAAAGAGAAGGCTTGTTTCCATCTAAAAAGCAAGTCCTCCAAACAGAAACTTGGTTTTACAGAATAATGAACAAGTCATCCCCGGCCATCGATCATTCTCACCCAACTTAAGTCCTCCTCTCGTAGTTATACTGGAAAAACTCTCACTCTCCGTCCTCTTTAATCTGTCACTTAACCCTAATCTTAAATCAATGCTTGCTGACATGACAACCATTCAACACCTGATCAATACTATAATCCTCCCTCGTAGGTCTCTTGAGTCTAGCTAGTAGATTAGCAGCTTCTCTGATATGTAGTCTAGCAAGCTAGACATGTGGCAGACACTCTATTGAAGTTAGTTTTAGGATCTAAAGCCATGTTACACATCACCTCTTAAGCACACTTGCTGAGTTGGCATAATTCCATGGTAGCATGATAATTTATGGAAAATGATGCTTATTAATTTACGGGAAATTATGCTTGTTAATGGTAGATTAGATTAATTTATACTTAGTTATCATCAATGAGTATCAAATAAGTTTGGTTATGATAATTAGGGTGGAGTGCATACGTCAAATGCTAACTATGATCCAATTATGATCATTGGTAATTTAAGTTTGTTTATAATAATTAAAACAACAACAATAATAATAATAATAGTAATAATAATAATAATAATAATAATATAAATAATAAATAAAACACTAATAATAATAATAAAAATAATAATAATAATAATAATATAATAATAATAATAATATAATAATAATAATAATAAATAAATAAATAAATAATAACCATCATAATAATAATTATAATAAAAAACTAATAATAATAAATAATAATAATATAATAATATCTTTATTAATAAAAAAATAATAATAATAAGATAAAATAATATATAATAATAATAATAATAATAATAATAATAAATACTAAATAAATAGTAAACATAATAATAATACACCCCTATGGCGACGACATGTCGTCGCCATAGGGTTTTAGGATCCGCGGGTGCGCCCCCGCCCAATTATTTGCCAAAAAATAAAATTAAAAAGACCCAATGGCGACGACATGTCGTCGCCATAGGGTCCAGACGCATACGAGCCTTAAAAACCGATCTGCTTCGTCTCTTTCACCCAAAAACCAATTTTCTTCTCTAAAACGTCCAGGCGACCCACAAGCTGCAATCCTTCAAGTTGAACCCGTCCACTACCATATCGCACCTCCTTTTTTGTGCCCTCCTACCCTAAGATTGAAGCTAGCCACCACCATGATCGGTTCTTTTGCAGTCCAAAGAGGCGACCACCTCCGCCCCAATCAGCCACCAACACCAAGATTAGCAGTCCACACAACGTTTTGGGTTCTAGCCACCATCATTGTTAAACTTTTAAGGTTTGATTATATATTTTTTAAGATTTGCTTTGAATTTTGTTGGTTGTTAGATGGAATGTTTAATGTTTGTTGTTTGGGTAGAATTAAGTTGTAGGTTGTTAGATTTGATTGAATGATGTTGGTTGTTAGTTATAAGATAATGTGGTTGTTTGGTAGAATATAGTTGTATGTTGTTAGATTTATATGATAAAAAGTATAATTAGATTGTTTTGGTTGAATAATAATGTTTGGTTGAATGATTTGTTGTTAGTTAGATTTATAAGATATGTTTGGTTGTTTGGGTAGAATGTAGTTGTAGGTTGTTAGATTTATATGTTAAAAACTATAATTGGATTGTTTTGGTTGAATGATAATGTTTGGTTGAATGATGTTGTTGGTTGTTAGATTTATAAGAATAAATAAATATGTTTGTTTGGGTAGTAGAATGTAGTTGTAGGTTGCTAGATTTATATGTTAAAACTATAATTGAATTGTTTTGGTTGAATGATAATGTTTGGTTGAATGTGTTGTTGGTTGTTAGATTTATAAGATAATGTTTGATTGTTTGTTTGAATGATAATATGTTAATGTTTATGTATGTGTATGAAACAGTTATGACAATTGATAAAGTTGGATTAATATAAAAATCGGACGTCTCCGGTTTTCTTAGAAGGTCTTAAAAACTTTATGGAGTATGTTAAGAAATTTGTCAACAGTGATGGCAAAACAAAATGCCCGTGTAGAGATTGTGTCAATGCTTTTCGACAGGATTTAAAACTATTAATGCTCACATACATGATCGTGGCTTTGCTTAACATTATACGAAATCGGTTCATCACGGTGAGGTCTCTAGTGCTTCTGATGCAGCAAAACAATTTGCTACAGTAACACGTGCTCATCCAGCAAGTAATACATCAAATAATGAGATGTTTGATGCATCGAAGATGTTATCGCAGAGATGAAGAAAACATAGATGAGGATGGAAATAGTTTGGACTCGGATTTTATGAACTCTATAATGAGATCAACACTGAGTTACCCCGGTTGTAATTGGATGTCTTCTTAAAACTTTCTAGCCAAACTGATGCATATTAAAGTAATCAACAAGTGGACAAATAGTTCGTTTGATCAACTTTTAGATTTTTTTAAAGGTTGCATTCCCAAAATAAAATCACATTCCATCCTCACACTATGAAGCGAAGAAGAAGCTGAAAAAGATTGGGTTAGGATATGAATCCATCCATGCTTGCATAAATGATCGTGCTTTGTTTTGGAAAGAGAATGAGGAATTGCAAAATTGTCCGGTTTGTAAGGAGAGTAGATGGGTTGATAAAAACACAAAAGGAAAAAAAAAACAACACAAAAAGTATTGCGGTACTTTCCATTAACTCCTCGGCTTAAACGAAGGTATAGTTCCAGGTTCACAGCAAAAGATATGATTTGGCATCACACTGGACGCTCAACAGATGGTATTATGCGTCATCCGGTAGATGGGAAGAACATGGCAAGAATTTGATAAGAGACATTTCTAATTTGCCAATTAAAAGACATCTACGAGTTGAAGTATATAAATGGCTACAGCGTTGTACTATTTCGTTGTAAATGGTTTGACACGTCACGGAAGGGGTCCGTAATTAAAAAGAATAACATTGTTGTTATCGATGTTAGTCGTGAATGGGTTTGCTGACCAGCCTTGCATTTTAGCAACACAAGCTCAACAAGTGTTTTATCTTGAAGATCCTTCTAAATCCACCGGCAATTGGAGGGTTGTGGAAGATGTTCACCATCGAAAGCTTTGGAATCATCCAAGTATTAGTGTTGCTAATGAGATAGATGTATTGCACGACAGTCAATCATTCGATTATAACTTGGTTGTCGATAGCAATTTTGAAGTTGGTGAATCAAGTGGACGAGTTATAAATGATGAGAGAGATGCGCATGATAATGTGAATTAGTCGTAGACTTAAGTTGGTTGCCTGTTGCTCCGCTTGTTCAAGATGAAGATTTTATTAATGATGATGAAGAAGATGAAGATGCATATCTCTCAGATGAGGAAGAATTTATTAATGATGATGAAGAAGATGAGAGATCCATTAGATATTAATGATAGTAAGGAGAGCGATGATGATCTTGTAGATGAAGATGAATATCTTTATAGTGATAATTCAGATTGATTGTATGTATTAAGCACTTTATTCTTTTTCTTATTAAAATGTCACATGAATATCTTTATAGTGATAACACAAATTGATTATTGCAGGTTATGTCTTCGTACGTAGCAGGGATCACACGGGGGTGACGGTGGGGGTCGGGACCCCACGGACATGGATATACTCTCCTTCTACTTGCCAATCATGTAAGTAATGTTTTAAATGTATATCTTTTAATTGAATATATTTTAAATGTTGCTAACTTTTTAATTTTTTATATCAATATAGCATCAGCTTAAAAAAGATCAAAAGGAAGAAATCTAAACTTATATTAGAAATGGGCTGCAAACAACAGCCAATATCACTTCCTATGCAATTTGATCATACAGGAAAACAATATAAAACTGTTGGAGAAAACAGTCAATTATTTGTTCGAGCTTTATCCAATCATGTTTCCACTGCTCCTTTTTATTATACCACTTGGATAAAGTTCCTGATACCTTCAAGATATCCTTGTTCAATTTTCTAAAGGCGAGTATTTATGTAGTGTTTTATTTAAATTTGATAATCATACTTTTATATGTTTCTAATTATTTTATTTTGCAGGAATATTTTGATCTGGAAGCTCATCGTTGCTCAGACCACTAGTAAGGTATACAATTGGAATACATATGGATTGCCAACAAGCTTTCAGAGACAGAAGATATGACATGAAACAATATTTTTTATATCAAGGAGGCTATGATAACATTGAGCAGACTATCAAAATCTACCTGAAGAGCAAAGTCAAGAGTCTTAGGAGCAGGTGGTTGAGTTGTTCTCAAGTGAACAACATAAACGCCTTTCTCAAAAAGGCGTAACCAATAGAGCTAAACAGCTCTATCCAAGTCTGCATGGTAGTCAATCATATGCTCAAAGGCGATATATTCAGGTAAGAAAACATATATTATACATCTTATGTATTATAATTCTTTTCAAATATTATGAATATTGTTTTTAATGTTTAGTTTTTAGGGGCAACAAACTGGACCCCAAGTCCTATCGAAACGTGGAGGAGGGCGTTTCAGTGAAGGTTCAGGATGGATGAACCAGAGGGCAGAAGAGGATTGGGTAAGTTTTTATGTTAAGTATGCTATTATCATGTTTTCATATGTTTATAATATATCCTGTTTGGTGAATTTGACCCAATATGATCTATATGCTATCCATTTTGAGAATTGTTGGTTTTGATGAGTATTATTAGTTTATATATTGAAACTTAGGAATTTTATGTTAGTTGTGCTTATAAATTTAAACTTAAGAATTTTATGATAATGAAAATTTTATGGTATTGTGCTTATGATTAAACAACATGGTTTGTATTCCTTTTATAATAGTTATGCTGTCAAATTTCATAAAAATCCTAATACCTTTCATTTTAATTCTTTATAATTGCAGACAAAAATTGAAATCAATACGCCCAAATGCAAATGGAGGCGGTGAGTCGTCCGTTAATGAGATGCAATGTTTAGAGTTGGTATTAGGACAAAGACGTGGTCATACGAGAGGTGTTGGACGAAAAGTAAAAAATCTCTCTCGTTATGAGCCATCAAGCGGGTCATCATCACATCGGGATGAAAAATGAAGACTAAAGCGCCAAATGCAAGAAATACAAGAAAGAATGAATCAATTTGAAAGAAAAAAGCATCATCCCCGATAACGATGAAGATGATGAAAACGACGACAATTAAATAGTTTGTTTGTTTGGTTTGTAAAACTTAAAATATATTAGTTTTTGTATGTAATTACTAAAATTAGTTGTTTTTCATTTGGATATTTGATACATTAGTTTGAATTTCTGTGAATTTGATTTGAGATTTTGTTGGGTTTTTAGGTAAAAAACCTAAAAAACAGAATTTTAAAAATTTAATTTTTAACCAGATACTATATGGCGACGACATGTCATCGCCATAGGGTAAATTAAATAATTATTAATACTTTTTGTGTAATCATTATTAATTATTTAATATAAATAAAAATAATTACTACCTATGGCGACGACATGTCTCGCCATAGAGTGCTTTTTTTATTAATTTTAAATTAAAATATTATTGCGACGAGTTTGTCGCGACAACATGTCGTCGCGACAGGGTTCTATGGCGACTAAGTCTATCGCGACTACCAATTTTTGAGCTATTGCGACAGGCTTTGACTACTCATCCTATGGCGACGACATGTCATCGCCATAGGCTATAGCGACGACAAATAGAACCTATGGCGACGATTTTTGTCGTCGCAATAGAGCTGTTTTCTTGTAGTGGTTGCTTCATCGGCCTCTGTGATCTACCGAGGGCTGCGATCGACGAGACAAGTTCGATGGAGCTGTGTTTCGCGAAGGGAGTTGCCGTGACACTAGGGAACCGTCGAGAGGTGGTTGCGGGTTGTCTTGCGAGAGAAAAGAGAACCAAGAGATGGAGTTTTGCTTGCGGAGGAAGTGATCGAGTGAGGGAAGTGTTAAGGTACGGTTAGGGTTAGAGAGGGAGGAAGGTGATCGATGATATAAAGGGGGAGAGGGGAGTCGAGATTGTAGGGTAGGGGCGTTGGGTTTGGGATAGATAATAATTTGAATTTTGTTAATTTATACTAATTTAGTAAGTTAAATGAGTATGTATAAAAATACTAAACTTAAGTTAAATAAGTTACTAATATTATGAGTAACGAATGACTGAACAACTAAAAATAATAGATAATGGGAAGTAATTGAAATGACAGACAGTTAGATTAACGATGTTAACCTGACAACATGAGTTTTAGCATAATTTGTGACATTAATTTGCTTTCAATCGTATATATGTACCCGTTAAAATATACATCATTAAATATACTACACAAAATTAAACGACTTTAATTATAAGTGAAGTTTATATGCTTGTTTTCTTATAGTATTAGTGACATTTGCTTTTTTAAACATACACACGCACTTAATATGAATATAAACCAACCAAATGTTTAAGAGTTTGTGATGAGAACTTTAACATATCTTCGTACAAGAAATCTCTTGATTAATCATATCTCTCGACGGTTAAATGACTAATTTCACCTTTCAGTTTCTCTCATCAACTTTCTTGATCAAATCATATCGTTTTGCAAGATGCAAAAATCACATAACGTTTATATCAATTTAAAAGGTTCGAAAAAGTAATATGTTTATTCGCAACTGCCACAACTTAAAGTTAAAGCTTACAGGCAAAACAAAATCTCCTTAAAGAATCCCAACAATCTCATATCGAACTTTCTTTTTTATATCCACACGCGTATTACCCGCTCTTTGATTCTTTGCTTTTTCAAGCCCCGCAATTGTTATTCTCCGGTGGATTCAACTCTATCCCGAAGTCAGCCTGGTTCCCTACCAAAACCGTCTCCAAAATACAGCTTGAACCATCGCAATGGATTAGGAAAAGCTTTAAAAACCACCTCTGTTGGCTCCTACGCTATTGTCTGGCACCCGCTCAACCATGGTCTACGACCAAAGAAGTGACTTTGGCACGTGCTTGGAAAGATATTTTGAGGGGTATCGAAGAAATCAGTAACGTTTTTTTAATCTATATATTATGTAATTAATAAATTATTTTTTTATTTCTCTTTTTAAGTTTTAGACTACCGAATAATTGTTTAGAAAGCAAAGCTTCTAAAAGTTATATAACAATAACAAACTAGGTGATTTCACCAACGCGCGTTGCGCGTTCGATGATTCAGGCTCAGAACAAGTGTTACGCTACGTCTGCTAACCATTACAACAGCCATGCCAAAGCAACCTACAACACCTTTGTGGTGTAGCATCATAGCTCTATTAACAAAGTTTCCAAATGCATTTAGCAGAAATTACTAATCCACCCAACAAAAAACACTAACATCACAACCTCCTTAACAAAGTAACCAAACGAACCGCACCATTAATCACTAATCGAAAGAAAACCCAAAACAGTGTATACTTACCGCTTGCCACGCTGTTTCAACACAACAAAATGATCAAGCTCAGAAAACAGTGTCTCGTTATGGCTACTGTCACACTCTCAATTTCCACCAACAGGGTATTACCGTTAGGCGCGTGACATACCAAGATCTTAGCCACTAGTTACACCAAACGACACATCAATTACCAAACATAATTGCTCGTTAACATTTGAAATTTCCAAAAACAAAGTTAATAAAGTAAACGTGAAAATAATGCGGAAGCGTAATAATTTGTAAATCAAATGGCGCAGACACGCGCAAACCAAATAAGTGTAATGGATAGAAATTTATAAATCGTTCATTAGAACCCAATGATGATGAATGCATTAGTGAGATGCTCCTAATCGTGCGCACCTTAAGAACCTGAAAGAAACATGCTAAAGTGTCAACACAAGGTTGGTGAGTTCACAAGTTTAACAGAAAACAGTAAGTAGTAGTAATGAATCCAGATTCAGTAATCAAAGCATATAAGTAGGTAGCTAGCCTACAACAAGTCACTATGTGTATGAATTTCGCGACCGAACTGACAGTAATAATGTAATGAATGTCCCGGCTGTGGATACCAGACCACAACATAGTAAAACAGGCTAACCATTCATCCGTTTGACCTCCAGTTAAGCTAGCACGACTAGCCCGGGCTGGGTTTGTCAAATCCAGTAGATCTACTAACCAATCACCCCGCTAATACCATATTACGGTCCGAATGGGGTGTAGTGGTATCACAATAGTAAACCAGTATATGTAATATTACCAATCTAAAGTATCGTACAGTTATGAAAATCAGCATGCTTCTCTCCCCCAAAAGATAGTATAGTATGAAAGTGGCCTGTAAACTTACCTTGAATGCACAACAAAAAAGAAAAAGCACACACAAAATGATAAAGATTCCGATTAACCTGGATTTACATTTAACGCCTTATTAATAAAGAAAGATTAACACTGAGTTGTTCGGTTTCTATGCTCGCGACTCGATCAGAATGCAGGCTATCAGTACCCGCCATTCACAATAAACACAGGCATACCCACACACTCAAGCATGAAACTCAATAACATGAACATAAATTTGATCACACAAACATATATTATCATTACACTTTAATTAAATGCCCACGAATAACGAAACCCATGCGTATATTAATACATAAAGTTAATTTCCACATACAACATATATATGATTCATAAAATTACACCACTCATGCCTTATGCATAAAACTCACATAAGCAACATGAATATATGCCACCATACATATACATACGCACCCACAACTGAATCCACAACTACCCGCTTATGCAAACATACATACATTACACACATGAAACACACCGCAGAGACTCCCCACTTGGCAGAACACATACGTGAATCAGTATACATGCGAGATACGTAAGAACACACCCAAAATTTCCAACGAGCATAGCAATAATAATCAGGGGTATCCTACGGCACGAACCACTAACATGCTACACGCACACACAACGACACCCGCCGCACAAGGACTCAAGCCATCATAGTCTACCAGGAAACACCCAAACCGAGCCCGATCGTACCCAAAACCGCAAGTCCAACCTACTGCCACCGAAACAGTCAACCACATAAACATATGATTGATATACACAAACACACCCCACACACCATACAAAGGAACCAGATCGAGCAACCCGCACGCGCGAAACACAAGATCGAACAACTCATAGCAAACCGAAACCGCGATCAAAACGAAAAGAAATAAGCAATGAGAAGAAAGGCCTACCGAACGATACTTCGAAATCGCGACCTAGCCAACACCGGCGACCACATTTGGTGGCAACAACAGCAAACCTCCGGCACCCTCTCACCTCCTTCAATATCTTTCTCTAAACAAAGCCACCACCAAAACCCTAGAACCTGGACAAGGCAAAATCATAGAGAGAGGCCAACGATAGAAGCCAAGGGAGAAGACCGGCGACGATTTCCCTGGCACCACCGCAAGCCAACACCGCGAGTCAACCTCTTCTAGAACCACTGCAAAAGCACCATCACGGAGGTGAACGTTATGCCTTTAAAAGGCGGTGGGGGTAGCCTGTTGCACATACAGGTTGTATCCAACGCATAAAGCGGCGGTTGTCCGCCGTGAGCACCTACCGCAGCCCCACATACTTCGTCTGCATCTCTGGCCATCTATAAAAAGAAGAAGCACAATACCCCAAGCAAAGCACAAATCATCCCATTGCTTTTTAAAGATATAGGAGAATAAGTTCTTTTTTGTCCGTAAACGGTCACACATACAATGAAAGACTAATATCATTATTTATTAGGTATATACATATACATACCATAATAGAAACTCGTGTAATACAAAAAATAAATAAAAAAATATTAAATTAAATAGTTAGTAATTAACGAATGCACTTGACCGTCCCGCCATCTCTTTTCTTCAATAATGTCTTCGTTTCACTTTACAGACACTATTAAAAAATAAAATAACTTAGAAACTCATATGCCAGGTCAAATTCATTTCTCCCGCACGTGCTATAAATGTCAGATTCTATCGCCTACGCCAAATTAACTTTTCTATATCTTTTCATTTTTTAAAACATTTAAAATTTTAAATTATGAAAGATTGATTTTAAGAAAACATCAACTGAAAATTATATGAGCTTACATTTTTTAAAATATATGTAAGAAAATAATTTATTAAGCAGCAAAAGTTTTGTACTAAATAATAATTTATTTTAATATAAATTAATTTAATTGTTAAAACACGAAAAAAGTTTTTTTTTTTAAATCATGTATATTAAGATAGTTTGGTAACTATACTATTTTAATAATATTTAAACACTTTTTCTAAAAACATTTTAAAACACAAATATGAAACCTTATTATATATTAAATAAATTAAACTATGTCTAATTAAATTCAATGAAAAACATAGTTTAAAATAGGTTTCTTTTAGGTATTGAAGCATTAGGTTCTTTACAAAATTCTTATTAAAATGAGAACTCACAGAACTTTACTAGCTATTGATTATGCTAATCAATGGTTGAGATTAAAATATGTAATAATATAAATTAATATATCAACTAATTTATGTAATTAAGCATAAAGGGTATATTAGTAAAATGTAACCATTCATTTATTTGAAAACCCTCTAAAAATATGATAATCTTGTATGTTACTCCTTCTCTCACCTTCATTCCTAAAATCATTCTTGAATCAATAAAAACATCAAACAAACTAGGATTGCCACTGAATATCGATTGAAAGGGAGTCAACCAAGATTCCAACATCCATACTAGAAGGTAATGTGTTGGTTTCTGAATGCCAAATTTTATTTTTACATATATATAGAAACCTTTAATTTTTAATACTTCTCAAGTCAGAACCAAAATTATAGAATCTTTTACATTAATGCAGGTTTCTATCTAGTTTAATGTATATTTGTTAGGTAATAACCACTTACACACACACACACACATATATATAATATATACTAGCTTTAGTTACCCATGTATTACACGAAAATAGAAAAGTTAATTATTAAATAATAAAAAATATAAATAAATCAAGTGTGTTATATATTATTTATGACATAACAACTTTCGATTATAAGATCACAAATGAGCCTTAACATCCTTGTAAACTACATCTGTAGTAACATTAGTAGGTTTGCCCTCATTATCTAAAAATAACAGTTTCAATTCATCTTTACTCTTAACTGTGACAAGACGACATAAAGCTGGTTATGCGTAAAAATAAGTTATTTTAAGTACAAGCCGACTCTTGACAGAGATTGACCTTAACTTTTGTTTATTGTTATAACGAAATATACAGCCAAAGAAAACTAACTTCTTTTAAACTTAAAAGGAATCCTTTTGACAGGTTAAATCGTGAGCTAGATATTGAGTGAGTGTGAAGATATTAGCATGAAGAAACTAAAATTTGAATAATATACACTGTAAAGTTGCGTGCGATAATGAGATCAATTTCGAATTATTCTGATCATGTAATCAGATATAGGGATATAGTATTGAATCGGGTTAGATCGGGCTATGAATGTTCATAATATCTCTGATTAGTTGTTGATTATTATTTATTTAATGCTAACTTTAGTAAACCCGTGTATTATACGGGTTGAAAAAATAAAATATTAAATATAATAAAATTTATGAAGTATAAAATGATATTCTAAAATAAGATATGATTAAAATTACGTATGAGTAATAACTATAAGTAATAAATAATGATATCAACATTTAAACTTTTTTTCAAAAAAAGTTAAACATTTTTTTTTCAAAACAAACCGTATTAAAAATGTAATTTTTTAAAATTTCTTATTATAACTCCTAATTTAATTATTTTTAGTTTATATAAAATTTTACTTTTAAAAAACACCAATTTTAAAATATTTTATATTTTAAAAAAGTTGGATGGTTTAGAAAAATTCTTATTTTATAAAATTTGTTTTCTAGAAATAACATTAATAAAAAGACATCTTTCTTAATTTATTAAAAAATTTAATCTAAAAAATAAATAAAATTATTTAATATTTCTTAATTTAGGTAATTGTTTAAGAGGAGAAAGAGGCGGAAAAAACAAACTTAGGGGGCCTAAGAATGTGTCAAGTGTCCTCCTAAGTTACTCTTTTAATATTATATATACATATGAATCTGATCATCAAATTACATAAGTTATATGCATGAGATCATCAAGGCATATGATCTTATAGATTCATAAGATTATTAATTACATATACATATCTCCATCATATCATTAAATTTTATGATTTACATAATTTGCAAGCAGCATGAATATAATTAAACGCAATAAAACAACACTTAATTCAATAGAATCTACCGAAACAACAACAAAAATCTACTAAAAATTCAAACTCTCGATTCAATGGTTATAATTTACCACACAAGCAGTCAATTTGCTACCAAAAAGGTAAAATAAAAGGGTAAATTGTACATAAATATATATGCTAAAACATATACAACTGGATTTGCTTATATCTAGCTTAAATAAATTTATTTTTACGTATATGTAAATCACTTCATATATAATGATTACCATATCTAACTTTTTTTAGTAGCATCTTTACAATTTCAAAAACTGTCTGTTACCTTTTCTTACTTTCTCACCACCATCCATCGTCACTTAGTGTCATTTTGTCATAACAACCATCACATGTCGCCAGCCTGAGTTTGAAACTTGTTTTACATATATGCAAAAAAAATTAAATAAACATTATAAAATAAAAGGAAACTTATAAAATAGTTTATTTGTAATACAAATTAATTAAAATTATATTGCATTTACAATATGTAAACTTGTGATAGCAAACAAGACAACAG
This sequence comes from Flaveria sonorensis, assembly GCA_025506505.1. NCBI lineage: Eukaryota > Viridiplantae > Streptophyta > Magnoliopsida > Asterales > Asteraceae > Flaveria > Flaveria sonorensis. The sequence goes on from CM046432.1 coordinate 56,546,244, forward strand.
TTTCATGTCAACTATTCTAAAAAAGTATGATAACTTATCTATCACATAAAACAACATTAAAGTTATAAATAAAAAAAATATATAACTTGTAATGTAGTTTAATTATATTTTATATATTTACATATGTGTAAAACAATTATAACAAACCTGTAGTATAATTACAATCAACAAATATGTACATTCACGCTCAACAGATATGTACCTTCATGCTCAACAAATCCAACATTTCCTATCTAGTTATTAAAATATTTGAAGACCGCTCAACTTTTCTTGTCAAATCACCATTTACTTTGCTTTCCAAATTGTCAATATCAAAAACTTGATTACACAACAAAATAACCTATTAAATTTGCCACTACGGTAACAATATCTGAAAACAAACGAAACTTAAAAAGTTTACTAAATCATGCATCTACAAACAAAACTTTGTTGAATAGATAGTTGAAGAACTCGCAATATAAATTGAAAAAGAACAAAAATACAAGATGAAAGGCATGAGTTTTATGAGAGTTTTATAAGGAAAGAAATCAATCCATTGAATGTTTGTAGTTTCTGAGAACTTATTAGTTCATCCAAATGATTTCAAAAAGCAAATTAGGATTAATTAAATCATTTTATATATTATAAGATAATTATTTTTTCAAACTCTATAAAATAAACTAATGATCAAAATTTTCAACTGAAATCCCAATAAGAATTTAATTGTGATATCAACCAAAAGTCCCAAATCAAATAAGCATTATAATTAAAGAGATTTACGAGTCAGAGACCTAATAGAATTAAGACTACATAAAAACTACATAAATTAAGAAGCTAGAGAAAGAAAAAAACACAGTGAAATAATCAAATTGATTTTAGTCTAGATATGACCAACTTGAAACACAACATATAAAAAATGTAAACTTTTGTACAAAAGAACTTATAATAACTTGATATTGCAAAATCCAAATCTTTTAATCTAAATATCTAATAACAATGCACATCAATTGAATCAAACATTCTAGATCAATCGATTAATATTAAAGTAGTAAAATTAGATGTGATTTATCTAAGTATCTAATTAACTTACCGACTTGAAAAGACGAAATCATTTTGCATCAACGTATGCCCGCAAATTAGCAAAATAATATCATCTTTACCTACATGAATTTGTTACTTTTTTTTCTCCATTTATCAAACCTGTATCTATGAGCTTCAGTTGTTACATGCAATGAGCCGATGACTATCAACGGAGGTGGGAAGATAAGAAAGGAATTTGGAAATTGGAATAAAAAATTGAAAGGGAATCAAATTTCATAATTCTAAAATTACAATAGTTGTTAAATTACATTAATACTCTTTTTTAGAAAACAAATATAATATAAAAAGTTATATAGATCAATGGCTGAGATTGGTTCTCGTAGTTTTGACGATCTTTATTGGTTCTGAAAAGATGCTCAATATATATATACATGTACTAATTTTTTCATTTTCTGTATACTTAAAGTTGTATGGAACTGCACACAAATATTAAAACTTGTTACCCAATTTTTTTAAATATGAACACTTAAAACATAATAATATTGTTTAAAATTAAATATTGGATATCGTTTTATGCGTTTTGAAAACTATATACAAGAAAATTACGTTACACACATTAAGCCCAAACATAACATAAATATTGGATGTTAGCAAGAACAAACATTTATAACTTGAAGTATTGTGTTTATTACAACAAAAAAAGTAGAAGTAGTAAAAAGTAGAGTTATAATTACAAAAGTAATAGCAATAAGACTGTATAATATTATATGACAGAACATATTTTTAATAAAAAAGAAAGTCATGGCTAGTTTTGAGCATTCACAGTAGTTTTTCTATATTTATGTGAGTGTGCTTTTTATATTTTATGAAATTGTTGTGAGTGGTTTTAAGTGTAGGATATAGAAAGGTTACTATTTATCTGTATACTAGCCTAACGACCCGTGTGTTACATGGGTTGGAAAAATAAAATTATCATTAAATACATTTAAAATATTATAGTCATGAGAATATAAGTTCGTAACGTATAAGAACGTGAAAATTAAACAACAATATGTACAGAATAAAATTAAATAACAAATTCAAATACATAGAAAAAAATAACACAAATTTCAAAAACTTCTTTGTATATAACATTTGAGGTTGTACTTAATAGTTTATCATTCTCATCAAATATAACTCAGCTTTAATTCATCTCATCTTGTAACTCTTGACGATGAAGCATACAGTTATTCGTGTTTAAAAACTGATTGTTTAAAAAACAAACAAACTCTTAATAATGATTGACTCTGAATATAAACTCAATAGAGTAAAAGTCTGCTGGAGTGGTATACATTGGTCGCTTCGACAATTGAATTATACAAACTTTGATGGCATAATCACAACATGATATATCAAGATTCTTTAATAAACTGATATCAAATATTGTAAAAGACTCGGATAAAACAAAACAGATAGTGAGAAAATATAGAAAAAGATAAACACTAAAAAATAAGGTTAGAAACAAAATATAAACGTAAGTAGCATGGTTAGAAATGATCTATATTAGATTTTTAAAATCTCATTTACATCATATCAATGTATAATGTATTAATATAGAAAAAGAACAGTGTAAATTATAAAAAATGCCTGGAATTTTTCACCAAGTTACAGACATAATAAAGTATTGTTAATTTTAAACGATAATATAGAACAAATAAATAAAGTGTAAATGTATTTTAATGAGAATATAAATCTCTATATACATAACAAAGTAGTATAAATTCTACCAATAATGTAGGCCAATTATTTAAGTAAACAATATAGGGAATAAAATATTTTTGAGTTACGTAAAATTTAAATTTAAATTTTAAATTTCTGATCCTTCTAAGGTATGATATTTTGGTCATCTGATAGTTAATAGTCATACATGTTTATTTTAAGATAATAATATTTTAAGATGATATTGACGAAATCGATGGCTAATTGCAGTTATTATATAAATGGCAATTAATAATGATTTGTTTAGTTGTTTATTAATATAAATTGATTTTTGAAAACATATAATTATAAAAATTATAGTAATGAGATTTTTAAATTTTAAATTTTCCTGTTGTAGGAGCCAAAATAGTTTTATAAGAATTAAACTATTTTATTGAAATAAGTATTTTTTTTATTTAAGGGATATTACTTTTTAAATATTAAATTAAAATGTTTTAGGCGTAATAAATGGAAAATAAATCACAGCTATAATTTAGTACGTTACTTTTAAAAAATACTGTAATAACATTAAATGAAACTCTATGATTATTATCTCAAAACAAAGTATCAAAAATAAAGGATTTTCAATATAATTATTTTCAAGATACAATATTATAGTTGGGAAAATTTAGTCTTATGTGAATGATAAATTCAATTTAGTATACTTGAACACATTATAAAAAGTGTAAAGATTTAAAACTTAATTATTTTTAAATTGTATATTGTATATGGTAAAAGAATTTGTGTTTACAAATTATATACATTAGTGATAGATTTTAGTATTTTTGGCATAATATCCACTTGGCATAGTAATAATAAAATGTGAAAGGTCGTAATTTTTTTGTATAAATTAATGTTGTTGAATATATTAATGATGGATTTTAGTATTTTAAAAGCATGATAATTTTTTAGAATTGATTTTCAATCAAAGTATGACTAAATTGTTAATAGTTGATTTAAATTATTGATTTTTTTTCCATTTATAAAAAAAACTTGTCATATATATTTTGATTTTAAAATCAATATAAAAAATTATGAATCAGTTTTAAACTTTGATTATGTTTCCATTTTAAATAAAACTAAAAAACGACACGTGACAATAGTTTATTAAGAACGCGTCAAATGACAATGTAATGCCTAAAATCTCTTAACCCTTTTCTTTTATTATATAGTAACTTAACCACCCATGTAACACACGAGTTGAAAAAATTAAAGTAAAAATAAATACAAATTATCAATTACTACTAATAAATCTATAATACATGCACATGTGAAGATAGATTAAATAAACGTATATACATATAAATTACATGAAAAAATTAAAAACATAGAAAATAATATTCATGTTTAAAATTTTCTAAAAAATTTTTTTGTATGCAAAATTTTAACCAGATTTAGTCAACAATTTGTCAAACCTAAGAAATCATCTCTTTTAGAAAGTTCTTCTGTATCATAGTGCTTTGTAATTAAAAATATAAAAATTGAAGATATATAAATAAGATATGTTTTATAAGATAAATATTAATATTGTAAAAGACTCGGATAAAACAAAACAGATAGTGAGAAAATATAGAAAAAGATAAACACTAAAAAATAAGGTTAGAAACAAAATATAAACGTAAGTAGCATGGTTAGAAATGATCTATATTAGATTTTTAAAATCTCCTTTACATCATATCAATGTATAATGTATTAATATAGAAAAAGAACAGTGTAAATTATAAAAAATGCCTGGAATTTTTCACCAAGTTACAGACATAATAAAGTATTGTTAATTTTAAACGATAATATAGAACAAATAAATAAAGTGTAAATGTATTTTAATGAGAATATAAATCTCTATATACATAACAAAGTAGTATAAATTCTACCAATAATGTAGGCCAATTATTTAAGTAAACAATATAGGGAATAAAATATTTTTGAGTTACGTAAAATTTAAATTTAAATTTTAAATTTCTGATCCTTCTAAGGTATGATATTTTGGTCATCTGATAGTTAATAGTCATACATGTTTATTTTAAGATAATAATATTTTAAGATGATATTGACGAAATCGATGGCTAATTGCAGTTATTATATAAATGGCAATTAATAATGATTTGTTTAGTTGTTTATTAATATAAATTGATTTTTGAAAACATATAATTATAAAAATTATAGTAATGAGATTTTTAAATTTTAAATTTTCCTGTTGTAGGAGCCAAAATAGTTTTATAAGAATTAAACTATTTTATTGAAATAAGTATTTTTTTTATTTAAGGGATATTACTTTTTAAATATTAAATTAAAATGTTTTAGGCGTAATAAATGGAAAATAAATCACAGCTATAATTTAGTACGTTACTTTTAAAAAATACTGTAATAACATTAAATGAAACTCTATGATTATTATCTCAAAACAAAGTATCAAAAATAAAGGATTTTCAATATAATTATTTTCAAGATACAATATTATAGTTGGGAAAATTTAGTCTTATGTGAATGATAAATTCAATTTAGTATACTTGAACACATTATAAAAAGTGTAAAGATTTAAAACTTAATTATTTTTAAATTGTATATTGTATATGGTAAAAGAATTTGTGTTTACAAATTATATACATTAGTGATAGATTTTAGTATTTTTGGCATAATATCCACTTGGCATAGTAATAATAAAATGTGAAAGGTCGTAATTTTTTTGTATAAATTAATGTTGTTGAATATATTAATGATGGATTTTAGTATTTTAAAAGCATGATAATTTTTTAGAATTGATTTTCAATCAAAGTATGACTAAATTGTTAATAGTTGATTTAAATTATTGATTTTTTTTCCATTTATAAAAAAAACTTGTCATATATATTTTGATTTTAAAATCAATATAAAAAATTATGAATCAGTTTTAAACTTTGATTATGTTTCCATTTTAAATAAAACTAAAAAACGACACGTGACAATAGTTTATTAAGAACGCGTCAAATGACAATGTAATGCCTAAAATCTCTTAACCCTTTTCTTTTATTATATAGTAACTTAACCACCCATGTAACACACGAGTTGAAAAAATTAAAGTAAAAATAAATACAAATTATCAATTACTACTAATAAATCTATAATACATGCACATGTGAAGATAGATTAAATAAACGTATATACATATAAATTACATGAAAAAATTAAAAACATAGAAAATAATATTCATGTTTAAAATTTTCTAAAAAATTTTTTTGTATGCAAAATTTTAACCAGATTTAGTCAACAATTTGTCAAACCTAAGAAATCATCTCTTTTAGAAAGTTCTTCTGTATCATAGTGCTTTGTAATTAAAAATATAAAAATTGAAGATATATAAATAAGATATGTTTTATAAGATAAATATTAATATTGTAAAAGACTCGGATAAAACAAAACAGATAGTGAGAAAATATAGAAAAAGATAAACACTAAAAAATAAGGTTAGAAACAAAATATAAACGTAAGTAGCATGGTTAGAAATGATCTATATTAGATTTTTAAAATCTCCTTTACATCATATCAATGTATAATGTATTAATATAGAAAAAGAACAGTGTAAATTATAAAAAATGCCTGGAATTTTTCACCAAGTTACAGACATAATAAAGTATTGTTAATTTTAAACGATAATATAGAACAAATAAATAAAGTGTAAATGTATTTTAATGAGAATATAAATCTCTATATACATAACAAAGTAGTATAAATTCTACCAATAATGTAGGCCAATTATTTAAGTAAACAATATAGGGAATAAAATATTTTTGAGTTACGTAAAATTTAAATTTAAATTTTAAATTTCTGATCCTTCTAAGGTATGATATTTTGGTCATCTGATAGTTAATAGTCATACATGTTTATTTTAAGATAATAATATTTTAAGATGATATTGACGAAATCGATGGCTAATTGCAGTTATTATATAAATGGCAATTAATAATGATTTGTTTAGTTGTTTATTAATATAAATTGATTTTTGAAAACATATAATTATAAAAATTATAGTAATGAGATTTTTAAATTTTAAATTTTCCTGTTGTAGGAGCCAAAATAGTTTTATAAGAATTAAACTATTTTATTGAAATAAGTATTTTTTTTATTTAAGGGATATTACTTTTTAAATATTAAATTAAAATGTTTTAGGCGTAATAAATGGAAAATAAATCACAGCTATAATTTAGTACGTTACTTTTAAAAAATACTGTAATAACATTAAATGAAACTCTATGATTATTATCTCAAAACAAAGTATCAAAAATAAAGGATTTTCAATATAATTATTTTCAAGATACAATATTATAGTTGGGAAAATTTAGTCTTATGTGAATGATAAATTCAATTTAGTATACTTGAACACATTATAAAAAGTGTAAAGATTTAAAACTTAATTATTTTTAAATTGTATATTGTATATGGTAAAAGAATTTGTGTTTACAAATTATATACATTAGTGATAGATTTTAGTATTTTTGGCATAATATCCACTTGGCATAGTAATAATAAAATGTGAAAGGTCGTAATTTTTTGTATAAATTAATGTTGTTGAATATATTAATGATGGATTTTAGTATTTTAAAAGCATGATAATTTTTTAGAATTGATTTTCAATCAAAGTATGACTAAATTGTTAATAGTTGATTTAAATTATTGATTTTTTTTCCATTTATAAAAAAACTTGTCATATATATTTTGATTTTAAAATCAATATAAAAAATTATGAATCAGTTTTAAACTTTGATTATGTTTCCATTTTAAATAAAACTTAAAAACGACACGTGACAATAGTTTATTAAGAACGCGTCAAATGACAATGTAATGCCTAAAATCTCTTAACCCTTTTCTTTTATTATATAGTAACTTAACCACCCATGTAACACACGAGTTGAAAAAATTAAAGTAAAAATAAATACAAATTATCAATTACTACTAATAAATCTATAATACATGCACATGTGAAGATAGATTAAATAAACGTATATACATATAAATTACATGAAAAAATTAAAAACATAGAAAATAATATTCATGTTTAAAATTTTCTAAAAAATTTTTTTGTATGCAAAATTTTAACCAGATTTAGTCAACAATTTGTCAAACCTAAGAAATCATCTCTTTTAGAAAGTTCTTCTGTATCATAGTGCTTTGTAATTAAAAATATAAAAATTGAAGATATATAAATAAGATATGTTTTATAAGATAAATATTAATATTGTAAAAGACTCGGATAAAACAAAACAGATAGTGAGAAAATATAGAAAAAGATAAACACTAAAAAATAAGGTTAGAAACAAAATATAAACGTAAGTAGCATGGTTAGAAATGATCTATATTAGATTTTTAAAATCTCCTTTACATCATATCAATGTATAATGTATTAATATAGAAAAAGAACAGTGTAAATTATAAAAAATGCCTGGAATTTTTCACCAAGTTACAGACATAATAAAGTATTGTTAATTTTAAACGATAATATAGAACAAATAAATAAAGTGTAAATGTATTTTAATGAGAATATAAATCTCTATATACATAACAAAGTAGTATAAATTCTACCAATAATGTAGGCCAATTATTTAAGTAAACAATATAGGGAATAAAATATTTTTGAGTTACGTAAAATTTAAATTTAAATTTTAAATTTCTGATCCTTCTAAGGTATGATATTTTGGTCATCTGATAGTTAATAGTCATACATGTTTATTTTAAGATAATAATATTTTAAGATGATATTGACGAAATCGATGGCTAATTGCAGTTATTATATAAATGGCAATTAATAATGATTTGTTTAGTTGTTTATTAATATAAATTGATTTTTGAAAACATATAATTATAAAAATTATAGTAATGAGATTTTTAAATTTTAAATTTTCCTGTTGTAGGAGCCAAAATAGTTTTATAAGAATTAAACTATTTTATTGAAATAAGTATTTTTTTTATTTAAGGGATATTACTTTTTAAATATTAAATTAAAATGTTTTAGGCGTAATAAATGGAAAATAAATCACAGCTATAATTTAGTACGTTACTTTTAAAAAATACTGTAATAACATTAAATGAAACTCTATGATTATTATCTCAAAACAAAGTATCAAAAATAAAGGATTTTCAATATAATTATTTTCAAGATACAATATTATAGTTGGGAAAATTTAGTCTTATGTGAATGATAAATTCAATTTAGTATACTTGAACACATTATAAAAAGTGTAAAGATTTAAAACTTAATTATTTTTAAATTGTATATTGTATATGGTAAAAGAATTTGTGTTTACAAATTATATACATTAGTGATAGATTTTAGTATTTTTGGCATAATATCCACTTGGCATAGTAATAATAAAATGTGAAAGGTCGTAATTTTTTTGTATAAATTAATGTTGTTGAATATATTAATGATGGATTTTAGTATTTTAAAAGCATGATAATTTTTTAGAATTGATTTTCAATCAAAGTATGACTAAATTGTTAATAGTTGATTTAAATTATTGATTTTTTTTCCATTTATAAAAAAAACTTGTCATATATATTTTGATTTTAAAATCAATATAAAAAATTATGAATCAGTTTTAAACTTTGATTATGTTTCCATTTTAAATAAAACTAAAAAACGACACGTGACAATAGTTTATTAAGAACGCGTCAAATGACAATGTAATGCCTAAAATCTCTTAACCCTTTTCTTTTATTATATAGTAACTTAACCACCCATGTAACACACGAGTTGAAAAAATTAAAGTAAAAATAAATACAAATTATCAATTACTACTAATAAATCTATAATACATGCACATGTGAAGATAGATTAAATAAACGTATATACATATAAATTACATGAAAAAATTAAAAACATAGAAAATAATATTCATGTTTAAAATTTTCTAAAAAATTTTTTTGTATGCAAAATTTTAACCAGATTTAGTCAACAATTTGTCAAACCTAAGAAATCATCTCTTTTAGAAAGTTCTTCTGTATCATAGTGCTTTGTAATTAAAAATATAAAAATTGAAGATATATAAATAAGATATGTTTTATAAGATAAATATTAATATTGTAAAAGACTCGGATAAAACAAAACAGATAGTGAGAAAATATAGAAAAAGATAAACACTAAAAAATAAGGTTAGAAACAAAATATAAACGTAAGTAGCATGGTTAGAAATGATCTATATTAGATTTTTAAAATCTCCTTTACATCATATCAATGTATAATGTATTAATATAGAAAAAGAACAGTGTAAATTATAAAAAATGCCTGGAATTTTTCACCAAGTTACAGACATAATAAAGTATTGTTAATTTTAAACGATAATATAGAACAAATAAATAAAGTGTAAATGTATTTTAATGAGAATATAAATCTCTATATACATAACAAAGTAGTATAAATTCTACCAATAATGTAGGCCAATTATTTAAGTAAACAATATAGGGAATAAAATATTTTTGAGTTACGTAAAATTTAAATTTAAATTTTAAATTTCTGATCCTTCTAAGGTATGATATTTTGGTCATCTGATAGTTAATAGTCATACATGTTTATTTTAAGATAATAATATTTTAAGATGATATTGACGAAATCGATGGCTAATTGCAGTTATTATATAAATGGCAATTAATAATGATTTGTTTAGTTGTTTATTAATATAAATTGATTTTTGAAAACATATAATTATAAAAATTATAGTAATGAGATTTTTAAATTTTAAATTTTCCTGTTGTAGGAGCCAAAATAGTTTTATAAGAATTAAACTATTTTATTGAAATAAGTATTTTTTTTATTTAAGGGATATTACTTTTTAAATATTAAATTAAAATGTTTTAGGCGTAATAAATGGAAAATAAATCACAGCTATAATTTAGTACGTTACTTTTAAAAAATACTGTAATAACATTAAATGAAACTCTATGATTATTATCTCAAAACAAAGTATCAAAAATAAAGGATTTTCAATATAATTATTTTCAAGATACAATATTATAGTTGGGAAAATTTAGTCTTATGTGAATGATAAATTCAATTTAGTATACTTGAACACATTATAAAAAGTGTAAAGATTTAAAACTTAATTATTTTTAAATTGTATATTGTATATGGTAAAAGAATTTGTGTTTACAAATTATATACATTAGTGATAGATTTTAGTATTTTTGGCATAATATCCACTTGGCATAGTAATAATAAAATGTGAAAGGTCGTAATTTTTTTGTATAAATTAATGTTGTTGAATATATTAATGATGGATTTTAGTATTTTAAAAGCATGATAATTTTTTAGAATTGATTTTCAATCAAAGTATGACTAAATTGTTAATAGTTGATTTAAATTATTGATTTTTTTTCCATTTATAAAAAAAACTTGTCATATATATTTTGATTTTAAAATCAATATAAAAAATTATGAATCAGTTTTAAACTTTGATTATGTTTCCATTTTAAATAAAACTAAAAAACGACACGTGACAATAGTTTATTAAGAACGCGTCAAATGACAATGTAATGCCTAAAATCTCTTAACCCTTTTCTTTTATTATATAGTAACTTAACCACCCATGTAACACACGAGTTGAAAAAATTAAAGTAAAAATAAATACAAATTATCAATTACTACTAATAAATCTATAATACATGCACATGTGAAGATAGATTAAATAAACGTATATACATATAAATTACATGAAAAAATTAAAAACATAGAAAATAATATTCATGTTTAAAATTTTCTAAAAAATTTTTTTGTATGCAAAATTTTAACCAGATTTAGTCAACAATTTGTCAAACCTAAGAAATCATCTCTTTTAGAAAGTTCTTCTGTATCATAGTGCTTTGTAATTAAAAATATAAAAATTGAAGATATATAAATAAGATATGTTTTATAAGATAAATATTAATATTGTAAAAGACTCGGATAAAACAAAACAGATAGTGAGAAAATATAGAAAAAGATAAACACTAAAAATAAGGTTAGAAACAAAATATAAACGTAAGTAGCATGGTTAGAAATGATCTATATTAGATTTTTAAAATCTCCTTTACATCATATCAATGTATAATGTATTAATATAGAAAAAGAACAGTGTAAATTATAAAAAATGCCTGGAATTTTTCACCAAGTTACAGACATAATAAAGTATTGTTAATTTTAAACGATAATATAGAACAAATAAATAAAGTGTAAATGTATTTTAATGAGAATATAAATCTCTATATACATAACAAAGTAGTATAAATTCTACCAATAATGTAGGCCAATTATTTAAGTAAACAATATAGGGAATAAAATATTTTTGAGTTACGTAAAATTTAAATTTAAATTTTAAATTTCTGATCCTTCTAAGGTATGATATTTTGGTCATCTGATAGTTAATAGTCATACATGTTTATTTTAAGATAATAATATTTTAAGATGATATTGACGAAATCGATGGCTAATTGCAGTTATTATATAAATGGCAATTAATAATGATTTGTTTAGTTGTTTATTAATATAAATTGATTTTTGAAAACATATAATTATAAAAATTATAGTAATGAGATTTTTAAATTTTAAATTTTCCTGTTGTAGGAGCCAAAATAGTTTTATAAGAATTAAACTATTTTATTGAAATAAGTATTTTTTTATTTAAGGGATATTACTTTTTAAATATTAAATTAAAATGTTTTAGGCGTAATAAATGGAAAATAAATCACAGCTATAATTTAGTACGTTACTTTTAAAAAATACTGTAATAACATTAAATGAAACTCTATGATTATTATCTCAAAACAAAGTATCAAAAATAAAGGATTTTCAATATAATTATTTTCAAGATACAATATTATAGTTGGGAAAATTTAGTCTTATGTGAATGATAAATTCAATTTAGTATACTTGAACACATTATAAAAAGTGTAAAGATTTAAAACTTAATTATTTTTAAATTGTATATTGTATATGGTAAAAGAATTTGTGTTTACAAATTATATACATTAGTGATAGATTTTAGTATTTTTGGCATAATATCCACTTGGCATAGTAATAATAAAATGTGAAAGGTCGTAATTTTTTTGTATAAATTAATGTTGTTGAATATATTAATGATGGATTTTAGTATTTTAAAAGCATGATAATTTTTTAGAATTGATTTTCAATCAAAGTATGACTAAATTGTTAATAGTTGATTTAAATTATTGATTTTTTTTCCATTTATAAAAAAAACTTGTCATATATATTTTGATTTTAAAATCAATATAAAAAATTATGAATCAGTTTTAAACTTTGATTATGTTTCCATTTTAAATAAAACTAAAAAACGACACGTGACAATAGTTTATTAAGAACGCGTCAAATGACAATGTAATGCCTAAAATCTCTTAACCCTTTTCTTTTATTATATAGTAACTTAACCACCCATGTAACACACGAGTTGAAAAAATTAAAGTAAAAATAAATACAAATTATCAATTACTACTAATAAATCTATAATACATGCACATGTGAAGATAGATTAAATAAACGTATATACATATAAATTACATGAAAAAATTAAAAACATAGAAAATAATATTCATGTTTAAAATTTTCTAAAAAATTTTTTGTATACAAAATTTTAACCAGATTTAGTCAACAATTTGTCAAACCTAAGAAATCATCTCTTTTAGAAAGTTCTTCTGTATCATAGTGCTTTGTAATTAAAAATATAAAAATTGAAGATATATAAATAACATATGTTTTATAAGATAAATATTAAAAAAATTACATGAAAGAATTAAATACATAGAAAATAATATTCATGTTTAAAATTTTATAAAAAATTTTTTTGTATACTTATTTTTAACCAGATTTAGTCAACAATTTGTCAAACTTAAGAAATCATCTTTTTTAGAAAGTTCTTCTGTATCATAGTGTCTTGTAATTAAAAATATAAAAATTAAAGACATATATATATATATATATATATATAAGATATGTTTTATAAGATAAATTTAAAAAAATAAGATAACAATTCAGTTAGTTGAACAACACATCCTCCTCAATCATAATAAATTTAACAAAGTAAGTTTCTACCGATTTTTATACATTGATTGTCTCTGTAAACGAATCATACGAATCTTGATTGTATAATCACAACATGATATGTCAAGTTAGTTTTAAAAGTTACTTCTGATACTGATGGTATCTTGTTGAGCAATATAATTTGATAGTTTATCAATAATATATAAACCAATATACATAAATAAAAAAATAAATGAAATGAAGGTTATGGTCATAAGATATCAGTATTAAGGTTTACCATCAAAAACTTGTTTTTTAAATCCAAGTGTATGTAATATTGTAATTGAATGTATAAGAAATTTAGTCGAATATAATGATTGTGTGTATAATAGAGAAGTAAGAAAAGTTTTTCATGCATAATACATATATTTTATGTTCATTAAAAGAATCTTTTATTAATGATTTTGATAGTGGAAGAACAATTATAAAAAAAAGTTGTTGTATATATAATAAATTAATTGTATAATAATATCTAATGTAGACAAATATTATACGATATTGTTAAAATATAAAATATTTTTAAAATCTGAAATTATAACCTAAAAATCTCAGGTTGAGTGTTATTATTGGAAATTAAAATTTGTGAATTACATATGCTTTGTTTTAATATTCAAATTATTAGTTTTAAATTTTAAATTTCACCTAATTTAGTTAATTATTTTTAGATAAAATCTTGGATTAAATTGCAGATTAAATTTAAAATTTTAAGTTTTTAATTTTCATTTCAATCATTAAATTCTAACTTCTAATTTTAGAATACTATTTATTAGACATTTAATACTCTTTAAATAGGATTCACGAGTTTCCTTTTAAAACCACATTGCTAATAAAATGCCACGTGGCAAGCGTATGCTATAAAGATGCCATGTGGCAATACAATGCTTAAAATTGTGCCATGTGGTTGAACCCCTTTCATTTATTATATATATAGACTAGGCTAAAAACCCGTCAACACACGGGTTCAATCCAAAAATATTGTTGTTGTTTAAAAAGGTTCGTAAGTTATATTGTTGTTGATAATACTTTGTATATAGACTTTTGTGAAAATATTATTAGCAGATGGATTTAGATGTATTAATTCAATTAAATAACAAAGTAACTAAAGATCTAAATTGATATACAATGTTTGCTGGTACATAAACAGGTTGCAATTTGCAATATGCATCAAACAATCTTCGCAGGTACATAATAAGTTTGAACTTATAGGTATATATGTTATGATTTTTTCAACTTGCAGGTAGAATATCTAACAACAGACAAAAGTAACAATGAAAGTTGTATATTTACAACTCAGATAAAGTAAGCATCTAAAACAACAGTTTGCATATAATTAAAACATTTAAAGTAATATATAGCAAAAAGAACGATAACTTGACAATTGCACATAAATAAACAATTACAATACTACTCAGATAAAGTAAGCATCTAAAACAACCTGTTGTATATGAGTAAGTGGAAAGTCAAAGAAGGTGCTTCATTGATGTTCATAGTAAGGTAAAATGATACAAACACAACAAAAAACCATAATAATTTAAACTAAATATTATATCATAGTATACAGATACAAACAATGAGTTAAAAAGAGTATAAAATTTGACTCTTTAGTTAATCTGCATAACATTTCGTACATACATTATCAAAAGGTTGTGTGAATTGTATAGATAGTTGTATTTAATGTTATATATATATATATATATATATATATATATATATTATATATATATATATATATATATATATATATGAACTAATTTCATGCATAATTAAAATTGCCCAGCATATAGTCAACCGGTAGGTATATGGTCAACAGATGGGTTAATTAAAATAATGAAAATATTATTAATAGATGGATTTAGATACAAAATTATTATAAACAACAATGTATTGATTCAATTAAACAACAAAGTAATTAAAGATTTACATTGATATACAATGCTTGCCGGTACATAAACAGGTTGCAGGTTGTAGTACGCATCAAACAATCTTTACAGGTACATAATAAGTTTAAATTTGCAGGTATATATGTTATGATTTTTTCAATTGCAAATAGAATATTAAACAACAGATAAAGTAACAATGAAAGTTGTATATCATTAAACAATTACAGTACAACTTAGATAAAGTAAGCATCTAAAACAACAGTTTGCTCGTATGATTGAACCATCTTAAGTAATATATAGCTAAAGGCACGAAAACTTGACACTTTCATATAACTAAACAATTACAATACAACTCAGATAAAGTAAGCATCTAAAACACCATATTATGTATGACTAAGTGGAAAGTCAAAGAAGGTGCTTCATTGATGTTCATGTAAGGTAAAATGATACAAACACAACCAAAAACCACAATAATTTAAACTAAATGTTACATCATAGTAATGTAAAATGATACAAACACAACAAAAAATCACAATAATTTAAAGTAAATGTTAGGAAACATATAAGATAATGTTTTAACCCTAAGCAGAGTAAACAAATGACACTAATCATTCAATTCTTTTAAAGCTTAATATCACATAATTAAATATTAAGTGATGAAAAAAACAACATCTTATAATCGTTTCAAGATATAGAGTTTCAAAACGTGTTGAATAGATTATCTCGAAAGCTAAGATAGAGTTTCAAAACAAATTCACCATCATTTACCCAACTACAGATGCATCAAAATAATTTGCACATATCAAAAGAATTACAATCAAACATATTAATAATATGGCAGTAAACATAAAAAGAAATAAAGAAGTTTAAAAATCAGAAGCATGTAATACCTCTTCAAAGATGGATTGTCAAATCAGATCACCTTCAAATCAAAAAAAAAATGAAAGAAAAATAATATCAATCCAAAAACACAATCGCAGAGAATGAAAGCTCAAATATAACAAAAAATAAATACGTTTTCTTGAAGAAAACTTGAAGAAACCGAAGCCAAAATGATAACGTTGATGAAGTCTGTCGAATGCGCTATCATCGGAGTTTATAAAGACAAATTGCGAGTATTCCAAACAAATACCATTTTTAAAGATTTTTAAGGATTGTTTTTTAAACAAAATGAAATTATTTTTTAAGAAACAATTAAAAAAATAATTTCATCAACGAAAGTTTAAAAAGATATTATTGTTGTTTTACTTGAAATATTTACATATTTAATTTAATCATATTTTATATGAAAATATTGTTTTATATTTTCTAAAATTTTATACAAACTATTTGATATTTTATTTATTCAATTTGTGTGTTACAAAATTGGGTATGATTTTATTTCCAAAAAAGATACCCATGAATTCCTTCGAATTGAAGAGGTTCGATGAAGAAATCCCATAATTTTTGTCACAATTCGAATATAAACCGAGCATTTATGTATTTGAAAGCAATCTGTTGTTTTTGTAGATAAATTATTTGAAGAAAGAAGAATCATCAGGTTTGATTTTATATTCAAAAAAAGATGCACTCTAATTTAGGGTTAAATTTTTAAAATTTCCCCAAATGTCTCTAAATGAATCTAGACTAACATTGAGAACATATACATATTTAGGAGTCTTAAGAGAATGTCACGTAGCACTAAAATTATTATTTTATTAATAAATATAGATTTGGAGAAACAATGTTTAACCCTTATAAATCTTTAATATTTTTAGAGTGGTTGTGAGCAGATGAGAGAGAAAATATAATAATAAAAATATTAAAAATATTATTTTATTGAGAAAGAAAGAGAAAAATTAATGATTTTTAATATAATTATAAGAAAAAATAACAAACCTGATGTGAATGCTCTTAGTAAAGAGAAAGTCAAATTCGTTATTTTGTTATTTTTTCTATGTTTAATAATAGAAAGATGCTAGGAAACATAAATTTTAGGTTGCTACATCTCCGTTAAGTTATTTATTTATTATATAGTATATGTAACAGGTACCAAAATGGAGAATAAAAGAGAACGATAAAGATGACAAAGAACAGTTTTGTTGAAAACTGTATTCAGGTATGTATGTTGAGAGAGATAGTGAGAGTCATTTTCTTTCATACTACTATTAACGTATTTATACAAAACAAATGTAACTAACTCACTAACAAACTTGAAAACACCTATTTATTAACATCTTGGAATTATTACTAACAATCTCCCCTCTAATTCCAAGAACCTTCAAAAACCTTCAACACCTAGCAGCTTCCTCATTTCAAAGAACTTCAACTTTGGTAATGCTTTAGTAAGAATGTCAGCCTTTTGCAACTCTCCTCTTACAAAATCAACGCGAATTTGATTCTTCTCAATACACTCGCGAATAAAATGGTATTTTATGTCAATATGTTTGACCTCCCATGAAAAACTAGATTTTCATTAACTCAATTGCGGATTTATTATCAACCTTTAACACCAATGTCTTACACCTTTCACCTGAAATTTCCTCAAGTAAACCATACATCTACAGAGCTTGACGGGATGCTGAGGCTGCTGCCATGAACTCAGCCTCACAACTCGATAAAGCTTCGGTTGACTGTTTTTGCGAGCTCCAGGACACAGGAGACCCGTTAAAGTAAAACACACATCCTGAAGTACTCTTTCCATCCCTTTCCCCAGTGGTGTAATTGTTGTCACTATACCCAACCGGACCATCAATAATTCCATACCGATACTTCACACCAAAGTTAACCGTTCCTTATACATAATGAATGACATGTTTAACAGCCTTAAAATGTGACGACCCTGGAAATTTAGGTCAGGTTAGAATTTAGAACCTCATACTACATTGTATATTTCTAAAAATTCTTTGTTTAGCTTTATGATTTCGTATTAATATATGTACTTAAGAGATACCTTAGTATGTGACTTTTATATGCAACTATATTTGATAAGATATATAATATGATTATATGTCTAGCTATATGTATCCTTGCCAAGTTATGTTTAGTTCACTAAGAGTTACTATAACCTCACTACAACATACATAGATACCAAATTATTATCAACACTAAATAACACTTTGAAAATTTAAATTAAACTACACTTAGTAACATCTCTCGGCCAAAACTCCAAACATTATCATCAATTAATGAACACTAAGCATGCTTTTATATTAACACCTAGCCTCGTAAGTGTCATTCTATGAACCTAAGGTCAGCAAAACCAAATGATGACTTCTAAAGTCCATCCTTGGCTGATTCATGTACCATAACATCACCTATGAAGACACTAATCATTCTTTTAAGCTCAACACATATCAAACCCAAACAATTGCCGCCTAACACACCCTATCTAGACACCTCACCTAATAATCAATTCTAAGACAAATATTATTAAAATAAGCTCCCGAAACCACAAGAACTCTCGGCTCACATGCATCTTCATCATTTCCATTCATACTAAGATTGTTTCATAAGTTGACACCTCATTTAATTGGCTATGATTACTAATGCATTGTTGTCAAAACTCTCGGTTATTTGACAAACTCCCAACCGACTTTGTGTGCACCATCATCATTAGAGGACACCAAGCTCATTCTTATAATGACACCTCACTTAGTAGCTATAATTACTAGGAAAGTTATGTGCCAAAATCTGAGGCAAACCAAGTGTAAACCACAATCAAACACCCCAAACTTTTGGTCTATATAACTTCCAAAAGGCAGCCGCATCAACTTTCCACACCCACTCTCATCTTCGGTTTTCTTATAGTATTCCATCATCTCAAACACAACCTACTAATCCTCTTCAAAGATCTCTAAAAATTCTCGGCTCTCATCCTATCCAAGCATCAAAACTTGGAAGTTTTACAACATCAAGTCAATTAGAAGACATTCTCAAGTTTAGGAGTTTCTTTGGAGCTCAAGGATTCAAGACACTCATCACCATCTTTTGATCATCCTCAGCCCCCTTCCTCATCATTCACAAGGTTTTAAATCTCTACCATCTATCGTGAAACCAAAAAGTTACACATGTGTTATAAACACACATGTAACTAGTTGATGCGTCTAAACATCAAAACTAATCCCAAAATCTCTTGAAACTCTTAATTTTCATCAAATCACAGTAATAAAGTGAACAAAAACTGAAAATCCAGGAGATTTATAACAAATAGGATTTTTGAGACTTAAAAACAAAGGTGAACTCTTTAAATATTAAGTAAAATAAGTAAAATTACTAAAAGACTATGATTGTGGGAATAAAAATAATAAATTAATCAGAAAATATTAATTATAATGATCTGGAAATTTTGGGAAATTATTACTTGATATGAATTTATATAATTTATTCCCTAAAATAAGGGAAAAATGTTTAATAAATTATTTAAAGGTGATAAAAATCTGAGAATATTTTTATAATAATCTCTCTGTCATAATGGAATTTTTTAATAAGTTTCATGATCTAATTCGTTAAAATAAACAAGTTATGTATTTTTGAATATATAATCTATAGAAAATCAGAACAAATAGTTTGACAGCATGAAAAATTCTGAAAATTTTATGGAACACCTTATATAATATTTATGACATTCTGTGAAAATTTAGTAATTTTTAGAAACTTTTAGCTCATTCTGTCATATTTTTGGGACATTAATAAATTGGTAGAAAATGATTTTCAGATTTATATAAATGAAATTATTTTGTAAAATACCAAGAAATTAGAATCTGATTTCAGTGAATTATTGACTGGTTGTTTAAAATCATATCTATTACATTATACTTTGAAGTGATAAAAATTTTAAAGAAATAAATTTATTTATTCCTAACTATAAATTAATTTTTATAGGAAATTGCTGGAAATAAGGTGAGTTCATAGCCCCATTTTCACATCTATATTTTTGGGGGAAAAAGCATACTGTTTTTGGTTGATGCAATTGTTAAATAAGATATTTGAGATATACTGTCATTATGCCATAAGTTACAACCATTAATTCGAATGAGGAACCGTCGGATAATATAGGTAGCGCTACTTAGGAAATATTTCCTGCACCAACAGGATGAGTGTTGTGATGCTATATTATCTGATTTTGTGATTTGTATCGTGAAAGTTATGAATCACCTGGCATGTAAGTAAGTTTGGTTGTAGTCTTATTTACTTTGCATCTATACATTTTGTGAGTCATTAAACCTATGTTTCTCACCAACTTTATGTTGATTATTTTGAGTATGCTTTTTCAGGTAATCAGAATGATTGACAGTGTGTTACTTTCTTTTGATATTTATGATGGGTGGTATGAAGCTATCGGTTTATTATGTGTAAAGATTACAGTGCATCTTTATGACCTACGTGTTTTTGTGGACGCACACGTTCACAACTACTGAAGATATGAAGATGTTTTAATGTATTAGGGTTACAAAAAATGTAAAAGTCATTATAATGACAAATTTTGTAATATGTTTTGTATGTAACCCAAATGATATATATATGAAATGGATGTTTTATGATTAAGTATGATCGGATGTTATATCTGTGCTTGTAATCAATGTGTTCTGTATCAAAAAGTCACATCAAGTACTACACGTTTCCGCCGGGATGTGACATAAAATGCATCTCCTTCGGACTTTGCAAAAACCGGCTCAAGTATCCCACAACATACATAATATCTGGTCGGGTTTAAGTCAAATACCGAAGTGAACCAATCAGTGTCCTGTATTCTGTAGGATCAACATCCTTCTCATCCTCCAACGTGCTGAAATCCAAACCTAGTTCCATGGGTGTCTTGACATCATTGCAATCTTGTAATCCAGCCAGCTTCATTAGTTTTTTCGCATAGCTAGACTGCTTAATGTAGATCCCATCAGCCTCTTGTGCCACCTCCAAACCCAAATAGTAACACAAAGGACCCAAATCAGTCATTTCAAACTTTAAATTTATTCCTTAATTTGAAATCACTAATCTCATCTCCTTCACTTCCTGTTACAAGAAGATCGTCAACATAGAGACCAACTACGATCAAGGCACCATTTCTACACTTTACATAGACTGCAGCCTCTCTTTGACACTTTCTAAACCCCAACTCCTTTAGGACTTCATCTAACCGCTTATTCCACGCTCTAGGAGCTTTTTTAAGCTTATAAACTTTGTTCTCATCCCTTTTATTTCATACCCTTGCGGCTGACTTACATAAACATCTTCTTTCAGCCTACCATGTAAAAATGCAGCCTTCATATCTAAGTGAAACATCTTCCATTTCTTCGAGCAGCCAAAGCTAAAATCAACCGGATAGTCTCTATTTGGGCAATATGTGCGAAAACGTCTTCATAATTTATACCATGTTGCTGAACATACACCTTTGCAACCAAACGAGCTTTGTGTTTGGAAACTCTACCTGCTGCATCCTTTTTCAATTTGTACAGCCACTTCAACCCTATTGGTCTCACTTGGTCAGGCAGATCCACAAGCACCCAGGTTTCATTTCTTTGAATAGCTTGTATTTCATCATTCATAGCTTGTCTCCATACCTCTTTGGTGACAGCCTCGTGGAAATTCAGTGGTTCACCTTCTTGAGCTAATATGAGATTAACTTGTTCATTCTCCTCTTGCCTATTGGCCCCATACTGAACTCTATTATCCAATACAAAATCATTCAGTCTTGGCGGTAAAGTGGATGTTCTATTCAACCTCCTTAACGCTGGTTGACTATGACTTTGACCATCCATTCCCCCAATCTGACTCAGTGACTCTTCATGTGGTGACATGGACCACTTCCTGTCACACCCCAACCTTAACGGCGAAAACGTCGAGATGTGAGGGTTAAGATTGTTCATGCCACACAACGCTAATTTAAAATGACAATATTATTAAAAATCAATATTCATGACATACATTTACGAAATAGAGCAAGTTCAAACATCCAACAATAAATAAGAAATTCAAAGTCACAAAATGATCAATGTCTTTTATTTTAGTCTAGGTCAAATCCTAGATGTATGTAAGTCTCAAGGCATGCTAAACAGTATCATTTCCTGAAACATGTTAAAAATAAAAGGTCAACATAATGTTGGTGAGTTTTCCATAGTTTTCATACATAAATATATATAAAAGATGGCAATCAATGTCATAGGTTATTGAATAAAGTAATTAGGGATGATGAACAAATGTAACAATCAAACCTTGACAGATTACAAGATTACAAGATTAAACGATTAGCTAAGTGTACTTGGTTTAACACCAAGTAGGCTTGTCAGGCCCATAGATCTATGACGTCGCTGGGCTAACAATAGTTAATGATTGTACATATTATAGTCATCACATGGTAATTACAAGAGTTCAACTAACCACGACAAATAAGAAGAATTGCCCAAGTGTTTACAAGATTCAAACGAGTTTACAAGTGCATTTATCATAAGGTTAACATGTTTCACCCCAAAGTGTGAAAATATATAAAAGGGGTATCAAAAAACTCACATGATAATAAATGATGAACAAATAATAAATCTTGTATATAATGCCGAGGATTCGTTAACGTTCACCTAAACGAAACGTCGTATTAAGTTAATCATGGTGATTTTGGTGTTATATTTATAAATCATTTGTCCATGATTTTCAAGTTATTAAATATATGTAAGTTATTATTATTTGGTAATTAAATAATTTAAATAAGAATTTTAATAATTAGCAATATAAATAAAAGTTAAACTTTTATTATCAAATGATCATTATTTACTATTTAATAAAATAGTAATTTATAGATTTAAAAGATTAAACTAATTATTACAATAAGTGTACATTCTAAATATGTACATATATATTTATCTTCTAAAATTATATATATATATATATATAGATATATATATATATATAAACAAATTTTGTAACTAAATTTATAACAATAAGGAATTCATTAAATTAAAATTATTTAAAAATTAATGAGATTTATTACAATTTCAAGTTAATACTTGATGATGTTTTATAATTTCCTTTTTATAATATTTTAAATAATTAAGTAAAAGAAAATAATAATTTAAAGTGTATTTTCTAATGAAATTAAAAGAAAATGAATTTTATATCAGTTTTTTGATAAAAATGGTTTTTATATGGTTACTAATAATATTTGAAACATTTTCTGAAATTCAAAAGTTAATAAACCCTTTTTAAAAAATATTGGCAGGGGGCCGGGTAACCACCCTTATTTTAAACCGGTTGGGCTAAGGCCCAACTGGTGTTATGAAATGAAAACCAAACAAAAAAAACTTATTTCAATTCGAAATCCCCAATTTTGCCAAGAACCCTAATCTGAAAACGACCAAATTAGACGTCGATTTGAAGTTTAAACCCAAATTAATCATGGGGCTTTTGTTCCCCATGTGAAATCGAATCGATTGACATGTTTAATTACCTAATTTGGTGATGTTCTTGATGATCTTAGGTTCGGACAAAACCCGCGTCTGTTCTTGATTCAATTCGATGAGTGTGTATGTGTTTGGTGAAATTGAGAGTTCAGAGAGTTTAGGAACCCCAATTCGAGTAGAAGCCCTTTAATTTATAGTTTCAATTCAATCCGGGCACTTTCCAACGGCTAACATGATTAATTCGCCCGTTTCAGGACAAATTGAATGGTGTTAATGTTGTTTCAGGTGGTTTAATCATTCCATTAAGCTTCAAGTGGTTAACCGATGATTTATGAGTGATTAATTTGATGATTATGATGCTTTAAGGATATAATCGGTTTTGGGTTTCGGTAGTAATCGGTTTCAGTTTAGATATCAATGTAATCGGTGATAACTTCGAATTAAATCAAGTCTCAGGGTTCGAATCTTGTACTGGAACCGGTTAGGTACATTTTTAGGGGTTAACAAGGGGTTTTTATGGGGTTTAAAGGGGTCGCCGGAGATTGGCCGGCGGTGGCCGGAGTTTTGGCCGGAAAAACGGGGTGTTGGGAATTTTACTTTTAAAATTTACCCTTTGGTCCCTGTGGTTTATGCTTTGTTAATTTAGGACCAAAGTTTAATTTTAGTTTTAAACAATTTACAACTTTAACCCCTAAATTTCTAAACTTTGTTATTTTATGAACAAACATAAATTACAAGTTTTGAAAAAAAACATAACTTATTTTATTTTTATCAAATTTCAATTCTACACTTATTAAAATTATTTACTATTATTAGTATTATTATTTTCATTTTATTGTTAATATTTTCTTTTATGTATGATATGTTTTATTATTATTATTATTATTATTATCATTATAATTGTTATTATTAATTATCCAATTGTTTAATTACATCAAGAACTTACAAATGAAACCTCGTACTTGCATTAATAACCCAAAATAAATAACCCTTACAAGAGATAACGATGTTAAAAACGTTAACTAGAAAAATACGAGAGGTCACAGTCTCCCCAACTTTAAGGAATTTCGTCCCGAAATTAAAGACAAGTCTAAGCAAAAAGATGAGGGTATTTCTTTCTCATATGATCCTCACGTTCCCAAGTGAACTCAGCTCCACGTTTGTTTTCCCAACGGACTTTGACGATCGGTGTGGTAGATGTACGGGTCTTCTTTAACGTTCGATCCATGATCTCGACAGGTTTTTCAACGAAGTGCAACGACTCGTCAATTTGGATTTCCTCCAAAGGAATATGCAAAATTTCATCAGCCAGGCATTTCCTCAGGTTTGAGACATGGAAGACAGGATGAACCCCGCTAAGTTCGGAAGGTAGTTCCAGTTTGTAAGCCACTTTTCCAATTCTTTTCGGAATCTTGAAAGGTCCTACAAAACGTGGGGCTAACTTACCCTTCTTTCCAAAGCGAACAACACCCTTCCATGGAGAGACCTTAAGAAGAACCATGTCGCCGACTTGAAATTCCAACGGTTTGCGTCTTTTATCGGCATAACTCTTTTGACGACTTCTAGCCACTTCAAGGTTATTTCGGATTTTGGAGACTTTGTCGGTCGTTTCTTGAATAAGTTCAGGACCAGTAATGAAATTCTCACCAATGTCAGTCCAACAGATCAGAGAACGACATTTGCGACCATATAAAGCCTCGTATGGTGCCATCTTGATACTCGAGTGATAACTATTGTTATACGAAAATTCCGCTAACGGCAGATGCGTATCCCAGTCACCACCAAAATCAAGGACACAAAGACGCAGCAAGTCCTCAAGGGTTTGGATTGTTCGCTCGGTTTGACCGTCCGTTTGAGGATGGTAAGCCGTGCTCAAATCCAGTTGGGTGCCCAAAAGTTCTTGCATCGAAGACCAGAAATGCGAAGTAAAACGGGCATCACGATCAAAGATAATATGCAACGACACACCATGACGACTCACAATTCATCGATGTAGATACGAGCCAATCTTGAAACTTTGTATGTGTTTCGTATTGGTATGAAATGTGGCGTTTTGGTCAAACGGTCAACAATCACCCATATGATATCATGGCCATAAGAGGTACGTGGTAACTTGGTTATGAAATCCATGGATATGTGTTCCCATTTCCACATAAGGATTTCAGGTTGTTCAAGTAAACCACTAGGCTGTTGATGTTCGGCTTTGACTCTTACACATGTGAGGCACTTGGAAACATAAGACGCGATATCTTTCTTCATTCCCAGCCACCAATATTGGCCACGCAGATCCATGTACATTTTATCGGACCCAGGATGAATAGAATATCAGGTTTGATGAGCTTCGTTCATAATGAAGTGACGGAGATTATCACGATTCGGGATCCAGAGTCGGTTCAAGAAATACCACATGCCATTCGGTTTTGTCTCCAGTTGTGACCGAACGTTAAACGCCAGATCGTCATCTTTCCCTTCCTCGGTTAACGCCGCTTGTTGAGCCTCGCTGATGCAAACCTCGATATCACTATTAATCCTTATGTTTTGAAGCATGATAGTGGCCTCGTTAACATCCATATGAATCTCGGTGTCAAATTCTCTCGGTGTCAAAATTCTGTCGGTCATTGTCTTCAATCTAGGATTTCTTGAAGCGAGGCAGTCTTGCTGTGGATCTTACGACTCAGCGCGTCGGCTACAACATTTGCCCTTCCAGGATGATAGCGAATGTCGCAGTCGTAGTCGCTAATCAGTTCAACCCAACGCCTTTGTCTCATGTTGAGATCCTTTTGATTAAACACGTGTTGGAGACTCTTGTGGTCGGTGTAGACTATACATTGCGTCCCGTAGAGATAATGCCGCCAGATCTTCAAAGCAAATACCACGCACCAAGTTCGAGATCATGAGTTGTGTAGTTCACTTCATGAACCTTCAATTGCTATGACGCGTAAGCTATGACTTTGCCCCGTTGCATGAGAACATAACCAAGGCCTTGACTAGACGCGTCATAATACGATGAAGTTCATCGTTTCCATCAGAGAGAGTTAAGATAGGAGCATTACACGGTTTGTGTTTCAAAGCCTCGAACGCATCTTCTTGTTCGGTCCCCACTCAAAAAGATATATTTTGAGTTAGCGCCGTAAGCGGTTTCGCAATCTTCGAAATGTTTGCAATGAACCTACGGTAATAACCTGCTAAACCCAGAAAAGAGCGAACCTCGGTTGGGGTCGTAGGAACACACCAATTCTTCACGGCTTCTATTTTTGTAGGATCAACGTGAATTCCTTGGCTATTCACCACGTGTCCTAAGAATTGGACTTCTTCGATCCAGAAATCACACTTGGAGAGTTTGGCATATAATCGTTCCTTCTTCAAAAGATCGAGAACTTGACGTAAATGCGACTCATGATCGGTCTTTGTCTTGGAATAAATAAGAATGTCATCAATAAATACGATCATGAATTTATCCAAATACGGTTTACGTACTCGATTCATGAGATCCATGAAGACAGCAGGTGCATTAGTCAAGCCAAAAGGCATGACCATGAACTCATAATGTCCATATCGAGTACGAAACGCGGTCTTTGGAATATCATTGTCGTGAACACGTAGTTGATGATAACCAGAACGCAGATCGATCTTGGAGAATTGTGTAGCTCCTTGAAGTTGATCGAAGAGATCATCAATTCGAGGAAGAGGATATCGGTTCTTGACAGTGAGTTTGTTGAGTTCCCGGTAGTCGATGCACATACGGAAAGAACCATCTTTCTTTTTCACAAACAGCACGGGTGCACCCCATGGTGAAGAGCTAGGTCGAATGAAACCCTTATTGGTCAACTCTTGCAGTTGACTAGCTAGTTCTTGCATTTCAGATGGTGCAAGACGATAAGGCGACTTAGCCACGGGATTCATACCAGGAATCAGGTCGATTTTGAACTCAACTTCTCGCACGGGAGGTAACCCACTAAGATCCTCGGGAAACACCTTGGGAAAATCCCGCACGACAGGTATATCCTTCAGTTCTTTACCCTTGGCTTTCGTGTTGACTACCTAAGCCATAAAAGCTACGTAGTTTTTACTTAAGCACTTTCGGGCCTTGATACAAGACATGAGTTTAAGTCTTTGGGATGATCTTTCACCAAAGACCTTTAAGGTATCGCCCGATGGTAAAGGAATTCGGATGCACTTCTCGAAGCATATAATTTCCGCGTGTTGCTTGGCTTCCGCGTGAAACTTGCTTGGCTAACCTTAATGCCAATCACGTATCAACGCCGACTTCGATAGACTTGCCATCCACTTCGACTTAAAAGATCTCTCTAAATTAAAACGCGGCTTGGAAAGAATAGGCTCGAACTCTAAAGACACGAAACTCTTATCCGCACCCGAATCAAAAAGTATAGAGGCATATCTACTATTTACAAGGTACATACCTGCTCAAATATTAAACTATCATTGGCACATGGAAAGCAGGCAGAGGAATTTACAAGATAAAGAATGATTAAAGGAAAATAGAGACGTACGTACCTTTAATATAAACTATCTTGGGTAGTACTACTGGGTCTGACAAGCCCCACCTGTGCGACTCGAGGTCAAACGGGTGAAATATTGTCCTAAACTACTAACGGTGTCATGATCTAGTATGTCATGACGGGAGGCAAACAACGAACACAGCCAGCTTCAATCGTGAAATAACTAAGGTTACTACTTGTGAATATAGACTAGCTATCTATTTCAATGCACTTCTTATGTTTTACAACTGTATTGATTTATGATTAACGCAAACTCTTGAACTCACCAACCATCATGTTGACACTTTTAGTATGCTTTTCTAAGGTTGTTTCTAGCAGCTGCCAATAGGAGCACGCACGTGTCAAGCATGTTTTATCAAACATTGTTTACTTTAATTTAGCATTTACTTTCGTACTTTGGTTTGGGGCACGTGTTTTGCGCAGTTTACCTTTAGTACCTTGTGTTTGGGTTATTTACAAACGCTTCCATAATATTTTAAAGTTTTTAAACTTTGATTTGTTTAAATGTTGCATGTAGAGTCGTTCTGAGTAACTAATGACTGAGATCTGGTTTGTTCACTCGCCTTCGGTAAAACCCGCACGTGGATTTTGAGGGTGTGACAGATTGGTATCAGAGCCATGGTTTATAGGGAACTGGGTTGCATACACTACTAGACTATACCGCATAGTTCGTAGTTACTCGTTACTTATTCCTACTGTATACTCATTGGCATACACAACACGTACCTCGCAGCATGGCATCGTCATCAAGAGCTCTAGGCAAGAGACATGCACGATCTGAGTCACCTCCTCCTTCTCCTGTACCTGATAGGGGATCAGATTGGCCTCAACATCCTTACCGCTCTGAAAGAGATGGATTGGGATCAGCCATTCGCATTACCCGAGCGTGATCCTCCGCGAACCTGGAACTTATCCTACCTATATACACCCATGGTTTACAGGAGTGTGTACCAGCTGTAGCTCCTACCGACCTAGGACTAGGTCATCGACAACCTCTACATCACCTACTCTTCCTTCCCTAGACATCCCTCTCGAGCAGGCGATTGCAGCTTTGGTGGCTACGTAGACACTGAGCGACAGTGCATTAGAGGACTCACTGATGAGAACTCCACTTTACGATATGAGATGCGTCAGTTGCGTTTCCAGGTAGAGACGCTTCAGGAGCGACTCGCGATGGCCATTGGTGGGCATCATACCCTGGAGGCAATGTTGTAGCACTTACTGAACGGATGAACGCGCAAGAGCACCACAACATAGTGATCGACGATAGATTTGCTGATCTGGAGGCACAGCTAGCGGCGCTTCAGATTGCCGAAGCCCCGGGCACCTGAGGAAGATCCTATTGAAGAAGAGCCAGAGGAGGAACCTGAAGAAGAACCGGAAGAAGCCCCGGAGGAGAAGAACCAATAGAGATGGAAAAGGACAGTGATGGATCTGACTTCTGGATTGATTCTACATTTATATGACTTGGACTATATAGTGTTTCTTTTCTTTTGAAACCTATGTGGGAAGAATTGTTTCCCACCCAACTAAAAAACTAAAATTCTGACATTGATAGATATTTTGTGACTCATTTACATTTATTTGTGTTTGTTATTATTTTGGTTATAAATGTTGTGGTTGTGAAAAATTCATTATTTCTTATTATTTACTGTATTTCAATAAGATAAATATGTTGATGTTACTCATTATTGTATTTGTGAATGTAAAGTGAAATATGGATGGACGCGGTAGAGGACGTGGGCGTGGCCGTGGACGTGGTACCGGTGCTGAGTTGGCCGCTTTGATTAATGAACATGTACAGGCGGCAGTGGCTGCTGCCTAAACTGGACAGCCAGCAGGTAAATGATACAGTGTCTAACTACTATATAGTTGCTCGTTTAGGCTACTCAACTAATGTTTGGGTTCGTTGGAACAGGACCTCCACCCTGTACTTACAAATCCTTCATGGATTGCAAACCTCATACCTACAGCAGAACTGAAGGAGCTGTGGGATTGGTACGATGGTTTGAGAAGACCGAATCCATCTTCGCAAATGTAACTGTCCGCCAGCCGATCAAGTGAAGTACGCAACTGGAACTCTTGAAGGCACAGCCCTCTCCTGGTGGAATGCCCAGGTGCAAATGCTTGGTCAGGCGATCGCTAATGACCTACCTTGGTTCGAGTTCAAGGAGATGATGACAGAGGAGTATTGCCCCCGAAATGAAGTGTAGAAGCTCGAAGTTGAGTTCTGGCAACTCAAGATGCAAGGTTCCTAGATTGAGGCCTATACTACATGGTCTCATGAGTTGGCAACACTGTGCCCGGGAATGGTAATGAAATGCATAAAAGGATAGAGCATTACATACATGGATTGGTTCCAGAGATACAAAGTATGGTGACTGCTGCGAACCTCCTTACTATTCAATAGGTTATTCGATTGGCTCACAAGCTTACTGACCAAGCGGTAGAGCAGGGAAAGCTACCCAAACGGGGTGCTGTGGCAAGCGGGCCTGACAATAAACACAAGTGGGATAACTCTGGCAACAAGGGATCTTCGTCAAACAACCAATCTCAGCAACATCAGCAGCAACAACAGCACACTCAGTAGCATCAGCATCACCAGCAGCAAAGGAAGTTTGACAACAATCGTAACTTTAATCAGTCATCCTCCTCATCCCAGGGACAACGTGGATATGTGGGGAAATATCCCAAATGTAACCGATGCAACTATCACAACACTGGCAGGTGTGACAATAGTCGATGCCAGCGTTGTGGTAAGGCTGGGCACACAGCAAAGGATTGTCATGGTGAGTTGATAAAGAAGCCTCAGCAATCCCAAGAAACACCAAAAGGTTGCTTTGAATATGGAAAGGAAGGACACTACAAGAGGAATTGTCCTCAGTTGAAGAAAAATGGGAATGGTGCTTGAAAATGGTGGAAGCAACAACAACAAAAACAATAATGGCAATGGTGACAATAACGGTGGCAACAACGGTGGAGCTAAAGGGAGAGCCTTGTCATGGGTTCAGGTGAGGCTCTAAATGACCCTACTACTGTTACTGGTAAATTTTCTATTAACGATAATTTTGCTACGGTATTGTTTGACACTGGAGCCGATAGAAGTTTTATCTCTAGTAAGTTTAGTAGTCTTCTAATGATATGCCTTCTCCGTTGGAATCTAGTTACATTGTAGAATTAGCCGACGGTAAGCAAATTTACGTGACCACATCCTTAGGGTTGCAAGATAGAACTTGCTGGTCATACCTTTGACATCGACCTCATGCTTGTTACGCTTGGAGGTTTTGATGTAGTCGTAGGCATGGATTGGCTTTCCGACAAGCAAGCGGAAGTCATATATCATGAGAAGACTATACGAATTCTCATGGGTAAATAAATTCTCTCGGTCAGAGGTGATAGGTGTGGTACAGTGATGGGCAACATATCATACATGAAAGCACAGAAGTTGCTACGTAAAGGTCGCTTAGCCAGATTAGCCCTTGTAACTGACAAGCAACCGGAGGAAAAGAAGATAGAGAATATTTGGTAGTTGTGACTTTCCGGAGGTGTTTCCAGAGGATCTGCCTAGACTACCACCTCATCGTCAAGTTGAGTTCCAGATTGATTTGACTCCCGGACCCATCGATTGCGAGAGCACCTTACCGGTTAGCTTCGAATGAACTACAGAAACTATCTGCACAACTGCAAGAGCTATTGGATAAAGAGTTTATTCGACCAAGCTCATCATCTTGGGAGCACCTGTTCTCTTCGTCAAAAAGGATGGCACTTTTAGAATGTGCATCGACTACAGAGAATTGAACAAGGTTACAGTCAAGAATCGATACCCTTTACCTCGTATAGATGATTGTTTGATCAACTTTAAGGATCGAGCTATTATTCTAAGACTGACTTGAGGTCTGGTTATCATCAACTGAGAGTCCGAGAGGAAGACATCTCGAAGACTGCATTCCGTACATGTTATGGTCATTATGAGTTCTTGGTCATGCCATTTGGGTTGACAAATGCACCAGCAGTATTCATGGACCTCATGAATCGTGTGTGCAAACCCTATCTTGATCGATTTGTTATTGTGTTCATCGATGACATTGATCTATTCAAGGACCAAGGAAGAACATGAAGAGCACTTACGTATAATCTTAGAATTACTTAGAAAGGAGCAACTGTACGCCAAGTTTTCCAAGTGTGATTTTGGATACGTGAAGTACAATTTCTGGGTCATATTGTTAACGAGAAAGGAATACATGTTGATCCAGCAAAGATTGAGGCAATAAAAAATTGGTCGATTCCCAAGATGCCCAGTGAGATATGACAGTTTCTTGGACTGGCAGGATATTACCGACGTTTCATTGAAGGATTTTCTAAGATCGTTCAACCCTTACAGCCTTGACTCATAAAGGGACAACGTATAAATAGGGAGATAGTCAGGAGTCTGCTTTTCAGTTGTTGAAACAGAAACTGTGTAACGCACCGATATTGGCATTACCAGAGGGAAATGATGACTTTGTGGTCTAGTATGATGCTTCTATCCAAGGACTTGGTGTGTCTTGATGCAACGTGAAAAGGGTATAGCCTATTCTTGAGACAACTAAACGTACATGAGAATAATTACACCACCCATGATTTGGAACTAGGTGCTGTTTTTGCCTTAAAGATCTGGAGACATTACTTGTACGGTACCAAGTGCACAATTTACACCGATCACAAGAGTCTTCAGCATATCTTTGAGTAGAAGGAGTTGAACATGAGGCAAAGACATGGGTGGAATTGTTTAACGATTATGATTGCGCTATCAAATATCACCCAGGAAAGGCAAATATGGTTGCGGACGCGTTGAGTAGAAAGGAAACTGCTAAGCCCCGATGAGTGCGAGCTTTACAGCTTACGATTAGCACTCACTTGCCTGAACAAATACGAGAAGGTTAGACAGAAGCCTTTAAAATGAAAAACATTGGGTCTGAATCTTTACGGGGAATGGACAAACAGTTTGAAGTGAAAGCGGATGGAATTCGTTATTTCATGGACAGACTTTGGGTACCTTTGTATGGAAACCTAAGGGACTTGGTTATGAGTGAGGCTCACAAGTCAAGTACTCTATACATCCTGGTTCAGACAAAATGTATCATGACTTGAAGGCGCACTATTGGTGGTCTAATATGAAAGCAGACGTAGCTACGTATGTCGGCAAGTGCCTGAAGTTAAAGTGGAATATCAAAAGCCATCTGGGTACTACAACAACATGAGATTCCTATGTGGAAGTGGGAACAGATTTCTATGGACTTCATTACCAAATTACCCCGAACACCTACTGGTTGTGACACGATATGGGTGATCGTAGATCGATTGACTAAGTCTGCACACTTCTTGGCGATCAAGGAAACGAATAAACTGGACAAGTTAACTCGAATTTATCTGAAGGAGATAGTTTCGAGACATGGTGTACCGGTCTCAATTATTTCTGATCGTGATGCTCGTTTCAAATCACATTTCTGGCAGTCGTTACAGAAATCTCTGGGTACACATCTAGACATGAGTACTGCTTATCATCCATAAATAGATGGGCAGAGCGAACATACTATTCAGACATTGGAGGACATGCTACGTGCTTGTGTGATTGACTTCGGGAATAACTGGGAAGTTCACCTACCATTGGTGGAATTTTCTTACGACAATAGTTATCACACAAGCATTAAGGCAACACCATTTGAGGCGTTGTATGGGCGAAAGTGTAGATCACTGGTTTGTTGGGCGGGGAAATTGGTGATAGTCAGCTAACAGGTCCCGAGTTGGTGCACGAGACTACTGAGAAGATCATACAAATAAGGAACCATATGGCTGCAGCACGTGACCGACAGAAAAGTTATGCAGACAAGCGACGGAAACCTCTAGAGTTTCAGGTCGGCGATAAAGTTTTACTAAAAGTCTCACCATGGAAGGGCGTGGTTCGATTTGGTAAAGAGGAAAGCTAAATCCAAGATACATTGGGCCATTTGAGATTCTGGAAAGAATAGGTCCAGTGGCGTATCGATTAGATCTACCTGACTCGTTGAGTGGAATTCACAATGTATTTCATGTCTCAATCTGAAAAAGTGCTTATCTGACGAGACGATGGTTGTACCACTAGAGGAAGTGCAAGTAGATGAACAACTATGGTTCATTGAAGAACCAGTTGAGGTGATGGACCGAGAGGTCAAACTCTTAAGCAAAGCAAAATACCCATAGTCAAAGTTCACTGGAACTCAAAATGTGGACCGGAGTTCATGTGGGAACGTGAGGATAAGATGAAGCTCAAGTATCCTCATTTGTTCGAAACGACGATGCAGCTGGCGAAGGTATTGATTAAATTTCGGGACGAAATTTCTTTCAACATGGGGATGATGTGACAAACCACCCAAAACTCACTCGATTTCTTTATGCCAATGCAGTAGACCAGTGATGTAACTCAACCATGTAACGCAATTTTCGGGACTAAAATTCTTTCAACATGGGGATAATGTGACATCCGGTAATTTTCCATTACCAAACTCCGTTAGTTCCGTTAGGTCTTGCATACACATGTCGTGAGTACACAGTCGTTGTCATTGAACGTTGGTGACTTAATAATAATAATTAACAATATCAGATAATAAGTTAACTAATAAAGTGATTATAAGTTGTGTATGTGGTTTATAGATTTTAAATATTATTTGTGAATTTTATCTTGTAACGTGTCAACGTGTATATTAGATTCATGTGTTTTGTTATTAATGAAAATATACATGACTATTATTGTTGGTTAATAATACTGGGTGTTAGTAGTTAAACCTTTTAAAAAGTGTTTAAAAGATTAGTTTTAAAAATATAAACAATGGGGGTTAAGTGTAATTACCTTAAAATAAAACTTAACAAAATTAAACCCAACCCTAATCCCTCCCCACCCTTTCAGCCACAACCATCACCATACACACACACATTGTGATTTCAACCCAAGAACAACAATCAAGCTTTGATTTTGATCGAGTTTCAAAGGTTACAACACGTTAGCAACTTTAATTCTTGGCCATTACGCGATTAAAGGTTAGATTTTTATGAGTTTTTCATGATTTCTTGGGTTGGCCGAACCCTAGTTTAATTCTTGCTTAGAATGTCGAATTTTTGATTGTTTGATGATTGTATGATGTTAGATAGATTGTATTGATGCTAGTTTACGTGGATTATACAAGAAATTCGTGGTTTAGATGCGCTGTTCATACCTTACTAATAATAGTAACTTTTGTGCATGAACTTGATGCATTGATGATAGATTGATGATTTTGTGATGTTATTGATGTTGTATGAACGTTGGGTTATGATTATTATGCAAGCAATCCATGAATTGATCATGTAGTTCATACCTTACTATAAGTAGAAAATTTTGGATATGAGATTTGTGAATTATGATGATTTGATAATGTTGGTCGTGTCTAGATGATAGCATGGACTTGATTAGGCATGATGTTGATGAATTCATGAATGAATTGGGTGCTAGATTGATTTTGGGATATTACTTTCCCAAAAGGGAAACTTAATTTTAAAGATCATTGGATATTGTGAGTTAGACTTGATTATGATATTAGGATCATGTTAGAATGTTTCTGGATGATGTTTAATGTGTTGGATTGTAATGATTAGGTCATATATTATTGGTGCAACTATGGGGACATATGGGCTTTCTTGGAAAATATGCAAGTATACATGTTATATGTGAGGATGAATTGTCATTATCGATTATTATAATGTTAATGTCTTGCTTGCATGGGTTACATGTGGTATATGCTGATGGGTATCATACACGCGGCGAATCTGAGGCCCCTTTTGTAGGATTGGCAGGATTTAGAGTGTGTAGCCGTGAGTGGCTTCACATGGCACGTTGTGAGTGACTAAACCCAATGTGAATTGCAAAGGAATATAAATTAGAATCTGTGTTGTATGATGAATTGGATTATGTGCGTTGTATGATAACCTGATTTAGCATGAAAAACATGATAAGCCTTACGTGTTACAATGTGACTTATGAGAATAACTTGCATAGTAATTTGGAATGGTTTGTTGAATTATTGGTTGTTATGTTTGATCAAACAAGAACTTAATTTGACATGTCACCAACGGGTCAAACGGGTCAACTGGGTCTAATGTGTCTTGTTTTCCAAAACCTTGAGTCAATGTGTTTATTGAGCACTTAGGGTTGTTAAAGATTTGTGTACACGTACTTATGTACTTGCGTGTTCTAGGTGACCTCTGAAGGTTTTCTTTCCGCTCACTGTTAGCTTTTACTATTGTTCGTTTGCGCACCAGGTGAGTTCATGGCCCACTTTCTTATACACTCTCTTTTGGGGGAGATAGCATACTGGTCTATAAACGCTTTATTATAGTAAGTTGTGTATAGTGTAACATAGTGGATTATACCATGGAAGTCCTCACACTTTCGGATCGTTAATATTGGTATATAGCGGGAAATCTTGGGTAGTACTACTGGGTCTGACAAGCCCCACCTAGGCGGCTCGAGGTCAAACGGGTGCAATATTGTCCTAAACTACTAACAGCGTCACGATCTGGTATGTCGTGATGGGAGGCAAACAACGAACACAGTCAGCTTCGATCGCGAAATAACTATGGTTACTACTTGTGAATATAGACTAGCTATCTATTTCAATGCACTTCTTATGTTTTACAACTATACTGATTTATGATTAGCGCAAACTCTTGAACTCACCAACCATCGTGTTAACACTTTTAGTATGCTTTTCTCAGGTCATTTCTAGCAGCTTCCCATAGGAGCACGCACGTGTCAAGCATGTTTATTCAAACATTGTTTACTTTTAATTTAGCATTTACTTTCGTACTTTGGTTTGGGCGGGTGTTTTGCGCAGTTTAACTTTAGTACCTTGTGTTTGGGTTATTTACAAAATGCTTCCGCAAATATTTTAAAGTTTTAAACTCTGATTTGTTTAAATGTTGCATGTAGAGTCGTTCTGAGTAACTAATGACTAAGATCCTGGTTTGTTCACTCGCCTCGTGGTAAAACCCCGCACGTGGATTTTGAGGGTGTAACAAGAACAATGTACAAACCAACTAATAATTTTCCAAATACAAGTAAGTAAACTATTATACATGAGTCCGTAACCAACCCTAGTAATAAATGCCCTCCTGTCTAACCCCCTAACACAAAAGGTCAAACTAATAGTATGTTTGTCTAGTGTGTAGTTTCTGAACATCCAGCTCCTTCCAAGTTCAAAAGAATACGTTGACTCAAAGGACGCTCAGGATTGATTGGCATGCTTCAACCCGAGTACTTAATGGGCTTGTCAGACCGATAGATCTATCTACGTACTCCCGTGGATTCCACGAATTTAATGGTTATGTAGATTTTAGAAAATAGATGGACTTTGTAGTAAAAAGTTTCATAGAATATAGCAACATGTATAATCAGTTTAGTTTTACTAGTATTAGAAAGTTTGTTATTTATTTTGCAAAATACTAGTTTTGACTTTAGAATTTGAATTCTCAGT
Source organism: Flaveria sonorensis (assembly GCA_025506505.1). NCBI lineage: Eukaryota > Viridiplantae > Streptophyta > Magnoliopsida > Asterales > Asteraceae > Flaveria > Flaveria sonorensis. Next base: position 56,584,329 of record CM046432.1, read on the forward strand.
TTAATATAAAGAGCATGTTTCCACCCCATAATACAAAAAGAAGAAGGGGCTATGAAATCACCTTGTAAAATAGGTGGGTTGATCTTACAGCTTGTGGTAACTTAGAGTGAGGATTGCCCTAAGAAAGTTTATTTAGTTAGTTTGATTGTATTTGTTGATAGTTGAGGGGTTGTTATTGTAAAAAGTTCAAGAATTGTTGTCGTGTAGTGTATACTAGATATGGGTCATCCTAGAATAGCACATCCTACAAAAGGATTCCTAATAAAGAGTTGGTGTATCTTTATCACTTAACTACCCTGTTTTTTATTAGTAAGAACATTTTGCTTGCCATATAACTACATACTGGTGAAACGATTCTAGATGTACTAGACCAAGTCAAAGGTGTTTTTGGTATGTTTATAAATTTAGGGAACAAGTGTAATATAAGTATATCAAGGATGAGAATAAACAAGTTGTATAGTATAGGGTTACAATTGAAAATATATACAATTTTACTAGAAACATGATTCAAAGTTGATAGTTAATCATGATTATCATTAAAGTTTGGATTTTATTGTTTAAAAAATGTTTATATCACTTATTTATAATGAAAATCATTGCTTTACATTTTATTCTTGAAAATATTAAAAGTTGCAAAATTTAGGGTTTTGATAGCTTTGGATAGATTTGTGCACTAAACTTGCGCGAGCTGTTTTTGGGATCAAATCAATGAGTTAGAAGACGATCTTTATATGGTTGGAAAGACAAGACTCTGAATTTTATTTTGAAAAAAATAATCATCTAAAAATTATTGTAATGAGAGAGATATGGATGTGCGAAGTTGGCCCTGTGAGTTTGTTAAAATTCGAAAATTTAAGTTTGATGTGTTTAATCAAAGTTTTGATGAATTCGTGTTTATTTATGTTTTAGTAAAACTTAGATCTATGATTAATTAATAACATATTATATAATCATAGATCCAAGCTAGTTATGATTAAATTTTAAAAAAACAAAACCGGAAAGGTATGAACACGAAGAACATGAAGAACACGAAGAACATGAAGAACACGAAGAACATGAAGAACACGAAGAACACTAAACCGATAGGGAAAACTTATTGCATCTTCAAGAGAGGTGCTATGAGTTGATATTGATTGTATGGAAGCTCTAGATTTAGATTTTGGTGTGAAAAATAATGAGAATAAGAACCGCTATTTATAGTTGAAAAATTAGGATTTTAGGTTTCAATTACGATATGTTTTTTTTATATTTTATTAATAAAATTCATATTTATCTAAAGGGGTATAGGATAAGAACGAAATTTCTGGGGTATGTTAAGATTAGGATAAGTTTGTATTATTATTTATTAGATTTAGGATAATTACTAGTTGATTATTTATTAGTTTATTAGATATATATCACTTAAATGATTAAATAATAAAATAATATATATGTATATAGTTTTTGTCACACCCTCAAATTCCAAGTGCGGTGTTTTATCGCGAGACATGTAAACAAACCAGGATCTAAGTCATTAGTTACTCAGAACGACACTATATGAAACATTTAAAAACAACCCAGAGTTTAGAAACCTTAAAACTATACAGAAGCATTTGGTAAATAAGCCAAACCCAAAGTAATGAAATGTAAAATGCGCAAACATGCGTCAAACCATTATTTAAAACAAAATGTATATGAAATCCCAAATGCAAAACAATGTTTATTCTAATGCATGCTGACCAGTGAGTGCTCCTAGACGCTGCTGCTAATCTCGACCTGAGAATAACAAACTAGAAGAGTCAACATAATGGTTGGTGAGTTCAAGAGTTTGTGTTTAACATAAGCAGTAATAGTTATAAAGCATAAGAAGTGCATTGAAATAGATAGCTAGTCTATATTCATAAGTAATAACCATAGTGATTTCGCGATCAAAGCTGACTGTGTTCGCTTGTTTGCCTCCCGTCACGACATACCAGGTCGAGATGATGTTTCTGTTTAGGAAAATATTGCACCCGTTTGACCTCTAGTTGCACGGATGGGGCTTGTCAGACCCAGTAGTACTACCCAAAATTCCCCGCTAGTTACAATTATTAACGATCTGAAAGTGTGACGAATTTCAAGGTACATCACACTATGTTACACTATACACAACTTATAATAATAAAGCATTGTTGTAAAAGAGTATGCTATCTCCCCAAAAAGAGAGTGTTTAAAAGTGGGGCATGAACTCACCTGGTGCGCCAACAAACAAAATAATGCAAAGCTATGGTGAATGGCAAGACAACCCGTCAAAGGTTACCTGAAACACGCGAGTACATAAGTACGTGTAACCAAAAAGTTTAACAACCCTAAGTGCTCAGTAAACACATTGACCCAAGGTTTTGGAAAACAAAGACTCATTTGACTTAGTTGACCCGTTTGACCCGTTGGTGACATGTTAATTGAAATCTTGTTTGATGAAGTATAGAAACATATTACACATGATTATCATACAAATTATTCACGTATTCCACGTCATCAATCTTAGGTTCCATCAAGATCATCATACCATCCTAGATTATCAAACAACACATGCGAATCCTAATCAAACATCATGCTCAACACAAACATCATTACATCACAACTAACAATTCATACATTAAGTTTAATCATGCACTACATGCCATGTGAAGCCACTCACGACTTCACACCCTAAACCCTGCCAACCCAACTAAGTAGGGGCCTCAGATTCACACGCGTGTACGATGATCATTATCATATTACTCAACAAGATTCATACCAACTAACATAGACAACAACAATCTATTATAATCCCAAACATGATTTCATAACCTCCAAACATAACTCAACACTTTTGCAACGTTCCATAAAACCTAGATTTCCATGTAATCCATCAAGTATCCATACGACTAAATTAACGCATTCTAACATATTAGACATCATCAACAAGCATTCTTGCATGATGCTATCATCATAAACATACCCAACTCATAATATCCAATGATTCACATTAATAAAGTTTCCCTTTCGGGAAAGTAACACCCAAAATCAGTCTATCATCAATTTCAACACAACTTCATCATTCCCCTACCTAATCTAGTTCATAGGAATCATATAAACCCATTTAACATCCACAATTCATCAAAGTTTGGATTTTTCATGATCAAAAGTTTCCACTTTTGGCAATGTATGAACTATATGATCAATCCATGGAATTTTTGCATAATCATCATAATCCAACATCAATATAACATAACTTACAACATAGCATCATCAAACAACCATAGAATTTGACTTTTTCATATGATTTTTGAACTAGGGTTTAACATGGATCAAAACTATGAAAATCTTATTAGAAACTCACCAAAAAACGTGTAAAGATGATGATTGACACTTGCTAACCCTTGAAACTAATCAAAATAGATGGTTTCTTGTTGTTGCAAGATCAAAATCGCAAAGAGGATGGAGTTGAGGTGATGGTTTCGGCCAAATGGTAGGGGGGGTTAGGGGCTAGGGTTGGGTTTTTGTTACACTTTACTTATTTAACAATTACCTTTTAAACCCTCTTTTATTACATTTTATAAAAATTAATCTTTTTAGCACTTTTTAACAATTTTAACTACAAAACACAAGCATTATTAATCCACAATAATAATCATATATATTTTTCAACTAACCATAAACACATAAACAAATATCACACGTTGTCACGTTGCAAAGTAAAATTCACAATATATTTAAAATTCATGAATCACATAACCCAAATTAGTAATCAAAATTATTAATTAAATTATTATCTGTTAACAATGGTTAATTATATTAGGTCACCAACGTTCAACGACAACTAGTGTGTGCTCACAACACGTGTATGCAAGACTTAACGAAACTAACGGAGTTTGGTAACGAAAAATTACTGGATGTCACATTATCCCTATGTTGAAAGAATTTTCGTCCCAAAATTATGTTACATGGTTGTGTTACATCACTGGTCTACTGCATTGGCACAACGAAATCGAGTGAGCTATCATAGTTTTGTAATTGTCCATGCATATTACATGTATATGTATTTCATTATTTTTAGATAATTATAACTCTTGATTTAATTAAAAAATCTTTATCATTTTAATAAAAATTACATATGTAAACTTATGTTACACATATGTAAATTTTCACCATTATAGTTTTCACGTGTTTCGTTTATGTTGAAATTTAGATTTTTCTTAGACTTTGATAAATGATAGGGCATTTCCAAGTTGCTTTTTAGAGTAAGATCTAGAATTTAAACATGTGTTACCATAGAATCACACTAGCATGCAATAGTATCACATACAATGTATAAAATATGAGATAGTTTTCATAAATAGGTTCTTGAATTCAATCAATGGTTATATACAGAAATACTATAATCATTAAAAGAGCTAGGAAGATAGTGTCACACCCTCAAAATCCGCGTGCGGGGTTTTACCGCGAGGCGCGTGACATACCAGGATCTCAGTCATTAGTTACCAAGAACGACTCTATATGATTAATAAACAAAACCAGAGTTAACGTTTAAAATACTGCGGAAGCGTTTAAAATACTGCGGAAGCGTTTTTAAACTGGAAAACCCAAAACAAGTAATATGTAATGAGAATGCGCAAAACAAACGCGCCCCAAACACAATGTATAAAATGAAAATAATCCCAATTTGTAAACAATGCAAATGTAGACAACTCAACAATGCTGACGTGCGTGCTCCTAGGCAACTGGCAACCTTAACCTGAGAATAGCATACTAAACAAGTCAACACATGGTTGGTGAGTTCAAGAGTTTGCGTTAAAATATAAACCAATCAATAGTTTTCAGAGCATAAGTAGTGTATTGCAATAGATAGCTAGTCTATTATCATAAAAATATTAATCATAGTGATTTCGCGATTGAAGCTGACTGTGATACATTTGTTGCCTCCCGTCACGACTTACCAGGTCGTGACGAATATGTGATAGGACAAAATTGCACCCGTTTGACCTCGAGTCGCACAGGTGGGGCTCGTCAGACCCAGTAGTACTACCCAAAATTTCCCCGCTATTCAATATTAACAATCCGAAAGTGTGAGGACTTTCCATGGTAAACAGCACTATATCAATATTATACACACTCATATTAAAAGCGTTTGTGATCAACAGTATGCTATCTCCCCCAAAAGAGATTATGTAAAATAAGTGGGGCAAGAACTCACCTGATGCGCGCAAGAATTAACTAGAGCTTAACTTGAAAGAAAGAAGGAAAGACAACCTTCAAAGGTCACCTAGAATACAAGAGTACATAAGTACGTGTACACAGAATCAACATGAAACCCTAAGTGTTCTACAAACCAAGAGACTCAAGGTTTAAGAAAGACAAGACACATTTGACCCAGTTGACCCGTTGGACCCGTTGGTGACATTATAGGTGATAATTCATTAAACTAACACAACAGCATATCATACATGATCAATATACCACTTGATTACATATAGCACATCACCACCACATGTACTACCTAGATCATCATATAACTAGATATCATACAAATCATGCAAATCACAACAGGCCAAAATAGATAACAACCCAAATCAACATTCATACAACATAAACAACACATTTAGTCACCTTAGAACCCATCCATGAACACACTAGCATGATCCTAATATCCCAAACATGCTCAAATCATCCAATTCAAGGATTTGCACAATTAAAGTTTCCCTTTTGGGAAAGTTCATCCCAAATTCATCAAACTCACACAACATTCATGAATTCATCAATTATATACCATTCAAGTCCATGACAACATCTAAACATGATCAACAACACTTAAACATCATGATTCATCAACCTTCAACACCAAAAGTTACTATTTTTAGCAATGTATGAACTATAACACATCTTCTTGATTTTCAATTGTTCATAACATCAACTTAACATCTAATCATCATCACAAACACATCCATAACATCATACATCACCCAATCATCAATTCATGCAAAATAAAGTTACTATTATTAGTAACCTATGAACAATGCACCCAAATCATGGCTTTCTTGTAAAATCGACGTTAACTATATATATACAATACAACTAACATAATCACAACATCAAACAACCATTATTCAACATCCAATTGATCCAACATCACTTCAAACTCACGGCCAAGATAATCCTATGAACAAACAACCAAAATCCAAACTTTCTTGCATAATCAACGTTAATCAACATGTAATCTATCTAACAAACACATTAACATCAACAAACAAGCAACATTCGGCCTCCAATTCATCCAAATCGCAAATAACTTTCGGCTAGAACAAAATACATGAAAGAAACACGAAATTAACCTTAAAATCGCAAAGAGGAACAAGCTTTGATGCTTCTAATGTCTTCTAACCCTTGAAATCGATCCAATCCGAGGCTTATTCACTTGTTCTTGGTCGAATTCGAAGAGGAGAGGGAGTGGGAGTGCAGGTGCGGCCGATTAGGGTGATTAGGGTTTGGTTTTTGATTTTATTTTATTAAATAATCCATAATTACCCTTTTAACCCTTGTAATTTGTATTTTATAAAAATTAAGCTTTTTGAATAGATTTTAAATAGTTTTTAACTACTAAACACAATTATTATTAATCACAAATAACAATCATGCATAATTCCCATTTATCACAAAACACACGAATAAATATGCACGTTTTCACGTTACGCGATAACATTACAGTTAACATTCAAATCACATAAGCATAACTTAATAATCACATTGTTAACCTAATTATCATCAATTTAACATTACTGATTATTGTTAAGTCACCAACGTTCAACGACAACCAGTGTGTGCTCCCGACACGTGTATGCAAGACTTAACGGAAACTAACGGAGTTTGGTAACGGAAAATTACCGGATGTCACATTATCCCCATGTTGAAAGAATTTTCGTCCCGAAAATTGCGTTACATGGTGAGTGTTCCATCACTGGTCTACTGCATTGGCACAAGGAAATCGAAATCGTGTGAGTTTTGGATGAGTTGTCACATCATCCCCATGTTGAAAGAAATTTCGTCCCGAAATTTAATCAATACCTTCGCCGGCTGGCATCGTCCTTTCGAATAGCTGAGGGTACTTAAGCTTCATTTGGTCTTCACGTTCCCACGTGAATTCTGGTCCACGTCTCGAGTTCCAACGAACTTTGACAATGGGTATCTTGCTTTGCTTAAGCGTTTTCACCTCACGATCCATCACTTCGACAGGTTCCTCAATGAAACGTAATTGTTCATCTACTTGAACTTCTTCCAGTGGTACGACCATCGTTTCATCCGTTAAACATTTCTTTAGGTTTGAAACATGGAATACATCATGGATTCCACTCAATGAATCAGGTAAGGCTAGTCGATAAGCCACTGGACCAATTCTTTCCACTATCTCAAATGGTCCAACGTATCTCGGATTTAGCTTTCCTCGCTTACCAAACCGAACTACGCCTTTCCACGGTGAGACTTTTAATAAAACTTTGTCACCTGTCTGAAATTCCAAAGGTTTTCGTCGTTTGTCAGCATAGCTTTTCTGTCTGTCTCGCGCTGCGGCCATGCGGTTTCTTATCTGAACAATCTTCTCAGTTGTCTCGTGTACTAACTCGGGACCCGTTAATTGACTATCACCAATTTCAGCCCAGCAAACTGGCGATCTACACTTTCTCCCATATAAAGCTTCAAAAGGTGCTGCCTTTATGCTAGTGTGATAACTGTTGTTGTAAGAAAATTCCACCAATGGTAGGTGAACTTCCCAGTTATTCCCGAAGTCAATCACACAAGCACGTAACATGTCCTCCAAAGTCTGTATAGTACGCTCGCTTTGACCATCAGTCTGTGGATGATAAGCAGTACTCATATCCAATCGTGTACCTAAAGCTTTCTGCAACGACTGCCAGAAGTGTGATGTGAAACGAGAATCACGATCAGAAATAATTGAGATCGGTACTCCATGCCTCGAAACGATCTCCTTCAAATAGAGTCGAGTTAATTCCTCCATCTTATCAGTTTCCTTTATTGCTAGGAAATGAGCAGATTTTGTCAATCGGTCCACGATAACCCATATTGTATCACAACCCGTAGAAGTACGAGGTAACTTAGTAATAAAATCCATTGATATCTGATCCCACTTCCACATAGGGATCTCGGGTTGTTGTAGTAGACCAGATGGTTTCTGATACTCCACTTTCACCTTCGAGCAGGTCAGACACTTACTCACATAAGTAGCTACATCTGCTTTCATGTTAGGCCACCAATAGTGCGCCTTCAAATCGTGGTACATCTTGTCAGATCCAGGATGTATAGAATACTTGGACTTGTGAGCCTCACTCATGACCAATCTCTCAGATTTCCGTGTAGAGGTACCCATAATCTGTCCATGAAATAACGAATCCCATCCGCCTTTACTTCTAGTTGCTTTTCCATTCCCCGTAACCCTTCTAAGCTCATATTTTCTACCTTCAGAGCTTCAGTTTGAGCATCACGGATTTGTTCAGGTAATTGCGTACTAATCGTTAGTTGCAGAGCTCGCACACGTCGAGGTTTAGCAGTCTCTTTTCTACTCAACGCATCGGCAACTACATTTGCTTTCCCCGGGTGATACTTAATAGCACAATCATAGTCGTTTAACAATTCCACCCAGCGTCTTTGCCTCATGTTCAACTCCTTTTGCTCAAAGATATGCTGAAGACTTTTGTGATCGGTGTAGATGGTGCATTTGGTACCATACAAGTAATGTCTCCAGATCTTTAAGGCAAAAACTACAGCACCCAGTTCCAAGTCATGGGTGGTATAGTTCTTCTCATGAATCTTCAATTGTCTAGAGGCGTATGCTATCACTTTATCCCGCTGCATCAGGACACATCCAAGTCCTTGAATAGAAGCGTCACAATAGACTACGAAATCATCACTACCATCCGGTAATGCTAGTATTGGTGCGCTACACAATTTATGTTTCAGCAACTGAAAAGCAGATTCCTGACTCTCACTCCATTTGTATGCTGTTCCTTTGTGAGTCAAGGCTGTGAGAGGTTGTGCAATCTTAGAGAATCCTTCAATGAATCGTCGATAATATCCCGCTAATCCAAGGAATTGTCGTATCTCACTCGGTGTCTTAGGAACAGACCAATTCTTTATCGCTTCAATCTTAACAGGATCAACATGTATTCCCTTCTCGTTGACAATATGACCCAAGAATTGTACCTCACGTATCCAGAAATCACACTTAGAAAACTTTGCATAGTTGTTCCTCTCTAAGTAATTCCAAGATCAAACGTAAGTGCTCTCCATGTTCTTCCTCGGTCCTTGAGTATATCAGTATGTCATCAATAAAGACGATAACAAACTGATCAAGATAGGGTTTGCACACGCGATTCATGAGGTCCATGAATACTGCTGGTGCATTCGTCAACCCAAATGGCATGACCAAAAATTCATAGTGACCATATCGTGTACGGAAGGCAGTTTTCGAGATGTCCTCTTCTCGAACTCTCAGCTGATGATACCCAGACCTCAGATCAATCTTAGAGTAATAGCTTGATCCTTGCAGTTGATCAAACAAATCATCGATACGAGGTAACGGATATCTATTCTTGATAGTAACCTTGTTCAGTTCCCTATAGTCAATGCACATTCGAAATGTACCATCCTTCTTCTTCACAAATAGAACTGGCGCTCCCCAGGGCGACGAACTCGGTCGGATGAACCCTTTATCCAACAACTCTTGTAATTGGGCAGATAATTCCTGCAGTTCGTTCGGAGCTAACCGGTACGGTGCTCTCGCAATTGGAGCGGCTCCTGGAGTCAACTCAATTTGGAATTCAACTTGACGATGAGGCGGTAATCCAGGAAGGTCTTCCGGAAACACCTCGAGAAACTCACGAACTACGGGGATATCCTCTATCTCTTTTCCTCGATCTGTTTATCTGTGAAGAGTGCCAATATGGCTAGTCGACCCTTTCGTAACAACTTCTGTGCCTTCATAAACGAGATGATGCCTATCACCGCACCACTCCTATCACCTCTGACCGGAAGGACTTCTTCACCAATGGGAATCCGTATGATCTTCTCGTGGCATATGACTTCCGCTTGTTTATCGGAAAGCCAATCCATGCCTACTACCACATCAAAGCTTCCTAACGTAACAGGCATGAGATCTATGGTGAATGTATGACCAACAAGCTCTATCTTGCAGTCTCTAAGAATATGCGTTACGTGAATCTGTGTGCCGTTAGCTAACTCCACGGTGTATTTAGATTCTAAGGCTGAGGGCATATCACTTAAAAGACTACAGAACCTAGTGGACACGAAACTTCTATCGGCTCCGGTATCGAATAATACAGTAGCAAAACAACCATTAACCGAAAATTTACCAGTTACTGTTGTAGGATCGTTTAGAGCCTCACCTGAGCCAATGACGAAGGCTCTTCCTTTGGCTCCATTATTGTTTCCACCATTGTTGTTTCCATTACCATTGTTGTTATTATTGTTGTTGCCATTGTTATTATTGTTGTTGTTCCCATTGTTGTTGTTACCATTACCATTCCTCTTAAGCTGGGGACAGTTGCGTTTGTAATGGCCTTCTTTCCCGCATTCAAAACAACCCTTCGGAGTTTCTTGTGATTGTTGTGGCTTTCTCATCAGTTCACCCCGACAGTCTTTGGCTGCGTGACCAATCTTCCCACAACGTTGACACTTGTAGTTATCACATCGACCCACATGGTGGTAGTTACACCGGTTGCACTTCGGCAGTCTTCCACCATACCCGCCGGGTCCTTGATTTGAGTGCGCCTGGTTGAAGCTTCGGTTGTTATCAAACTTCCGTTGCTGTTGCTGACTCTGCTGCTGTTGTTGGGGTTGAGTTTGGCTACTGGATGACGATCCCTTGTTGCTTGAACCATCCCACTTGCGTTTCTGGTCGGGCACGCTTGCCACCGCACCCCGTTTAGGTAACCGACCTTGCTCAACTGCCTGGTCAGTCAGCCTGTGGCTGTTCGGATTGCTTGTTGTATGGTAGTGGGGTTAGAAGCAGTTAGCATACTTTGAATTTCGGGCACCAATCCCCGTATATAATGCTCCACCCTCTTGTGCATTTCATTCACCATCCCTGGGCATAAAGTGGCTAACTCATGAGTTCAAGTCGTGTAGGCTTCAATTTCTGAGCCTTGCATTTTGAGTTGCCAGAACTCAATCTCCAGTTTCTGCACTTCATTTCGGGGCAGTATTCTTCCTCATCAGGGTCCACCAAAGGTGCAGGGGCTTCAGCAACCTGAAGTGCTGTTAGCTGTGCCTCTAACTCAGCAAACCTATTATCGATCTCCATATTATGGTGATCCTGTGCGTCCATGCGCTCACTAAGTGCTACCACGTTGCCTGTCAGAGTATGATGTCCACCAATGGCCATCGAAAGTCGCTCTGAAGCGTATCTACCTGGTAACGCAGCTGACGCATCTCAGATCGTATCGCAGAGTTCTCGTCAGTGAGTCCTCTAATTCGCTGCCGCTCTGTGTCCAGTGTGGCTACCAAAGCTGCAAATGCCTGCTCCAAGGGGATGCTCAAGGTAGGTAGTGTAGGCAAAGTAGAGGCGGTCGATGACCTAGTCCTAGGTCGTGTAGGTGCTACTGGTGGTACGCGCTCTCTATATGCCATACGGTTTATGTAAGTAGGGTAGAAATCCCAGTTACGTGGAGGATCGAGCTCAGGAGGTATGAAAGGCTGATCCCAGTCTATCTCACTAGGAGGATAAGGATGTCGTGGCCAGTTAGATCCCCTATCAGGTACGGGAGATGTAGGAGGTGATTCAGATCGTGCAGGTCTCTTGCCTAAATTCCTGGACGACGATGCCATGCTGCGAAGTACGTGTTGCGTATGCCAATGAGTATACAGTAAGGATAGTAAGCGATGAGTAACTAACAACTGTGCGGTTATAGTCTAGTGTGTGTATGCAACCTAGTTCCCTATAACCAATGGCTCTGATACCAATCTGTCACACCCTCAAAATCCGCGTGCGGGGTTTTACCGCGAGGCGTGTGACATACCAGGATCTCAGTCATTAGTTACCAAGAACGACTCTATATGATTAATAAACAAAACCAGAGTTAACGTTTAAAATACTGCGGAGCGTTTAAAATACTGCGGAAGCGTTTTTAAAACTGGAAAACCCAAAACAAGTAATATGTAACGAGAATGCGCAAAACAAACGCGCCCCAAACACAAATGTATAAATGAAAATAATCCCAATTTGTAAACAATGCAAATGTAGACAACTCAACAATGCTGACGTGCGTGCTCCTAGGCAACTGGCAACCTTAACCTGAGAATAGCATACTAAACAAGTCAACACATGGTTGGTGAGTTCAAGAGTTTGCGTTAAAATATAAACCAATCAATAGTTTTCAGAGCATAAGTAGTGTATTGCAATAGATAGCTAGTCTATTATCATAAAAATATTAATCATAGTGATTTCGCGATTGAAGCTGACTGTGATACGTTTGTTGCCTCCCGTCACGACTTACCAGGTCGTGACGAATATGTGATAGGACAAAATTGCACCCGTTTGACCTCAAGTCGCACAGGTGGGGCTCGTCAGACCCAGTAGTACTACCCAAAATTTCCCCGCTATTCAATATTAACAATCCGAAAGTGTGAGGACTTTCCATGGTAAACAGCACTATATCAATATTATACACACTCATATTTAAAAGCGTTTGTGATCAACAGTATGCTATCTCCCCCAAAAGAGATTATGTAAAATAAGTGGGCAAGAACTCACCTGATGCGCGCAAGAATTAACTAGAGCTTAACTTGAAAGAAAGAAGGAAAGACAACCTTCAAAGGTCACCTAGAACACAAGAGTACATAAGTACGTGTACACAGAATCAACATGAAACCCTAAGTGTTCTACAAACCAAGAGACTCAAGGTTTAAGAAAGACAAGACACATTTGACCCAGTTGACCCGTTGGACCCGTTGGTGACATTATAGGTGATAATTCATTAAACTAACACAACAGCATATCATACATGATCAATATACCACTTGATTACATATAGCACATCACCACCACATGTACTACCTAGATCATCATATAACTAGATATCATACAAATCATGCAAATCACAACAGGCCAAAATAGATAACAACCCAAATCAACATTCATACAACATAAACAACACATTTAGTCACCTTAGAACCCATCCATGAACACACTAGCATGATCCTAATATCCCAAACATGCTCAAATCATCCAATTCAAGGATTTGCACAATTAAAGTTTCCCTTTTGGGAAAGTTCATCCCAAATTCATCAAACTCACACAACATTCATGAATTCATCAATTATATACCATTTCAAGTCCATGACAACATCTAAACATGATCAACAACACTTAAACATCATGATTCATCAACCTTCAACACCAAAAGTTACTATTTTTAGCAATGTATGAACTATAACACATCTTCTTGATTTTCAATTGTTCATAACATCAACTTAACATCTAATCATCATCACAAACACATCCATAACAATCATACATCACCCAATCATCAATTCATGCAAAATAAAGTTACTATTATTAGTAACCTATGAACAATGCACCCAAATCATGGCTTTCTTGTAAAATCGACGTTAACTAATATATATACAATACAACTAACATAATCACAACATCAAACAACCATTATTCAACATCCAATTTGATCCAACATCACTTCAAACTCACGGCCAAGATAATCCTATGAACAAACAACCAAAATCCAAACTTTCTTGCATAATCAACGTTAATCAACATGTAATCTATCTAACAAACACATTAACATCAACAAACAAGCAACATTCGGCCTCCAATTCATCCAAATCGCAAATAACTTTCGGCTAGAACAAAATACATGAAAGAAACACGAAATTAACCTTAAAATCGCAAAGAGGAACAAGCTTTGATGCTTCTAATGTCTTCTAACCCTTGAAATCGATCCAATCCGAGGCTTATTCACTTGTTCTTGGTCGAATTCGAAGAGGAGAGGGAGTGGGAGTGCAGGTCGCGGCCGATTAGGGTGATTAGGGTTTGGTTTTTGATTTTTATTTTATTAAATAATCCATAATTACCCTTTTAACCCTTGTAATTTTGTATTTTATAAAAATTAAGCTTTTTGAATAGATTTTAAATAGTTTTTAACTACTAAACACAATTATTATTAATCACAAATAACAATCATGCATAATTCCCATTTATCACAAAACACACGAATAAATATGCACGTTTTCACGTTACGCGATAACATTACAGTTAACATTCAAATCACATAAGCATAACTTAATAATCACATTGTTAACCTAATTATCATCAATTTAACATTACTGATTATTGTTAAGTCACCAACGTTCAACGACAACCAGTGTGTGCTCCCGACACGTGTATGCAAGACTTAACGGAAACTAACGGAGTTTGGTAACGGAAAATTACCGGATGTCACATTATCCCCATGTTGAAAGAATTTTCGTCCCGAAAATTGCGTTACATGGTGAGTGTTCCATCACTGGTCTACTGCATTGGCACAAGGAAATCGAAATCGTGTGAGTTTTGGATGAGTTGTCACAGATAGATTAAGAATGAAAAATCAAGGATGCTACAAATCATTTTCATGACTACATCAACTCCTCCAACTTGTGATTTAGTTGTTATTTTTAGTGTAAAGTCCTTGATCACGATCGATTCCACATTTTGTTGCACTTGATAATCAAATTAAGATGGATATGTGTGTGTGTGATATCAACGAACATTAAACAAACTCAATCGATATTATTAATCAAATGATTACAATACCAAAGGAGTATACATCATTTAAGCTCGATCCACCTGAGGTGAGCTCCCCTCGGGCGGCCTATCACACAACTCTCTACTCTATCACCCTCAGAGCACTCTTACAAATGAACACACATACTGAAATACAAAGAAAAACATCTATATATACTATGCAGATGTTCTTGCACGAGAACCGGCAACTCCAAGTTTTCGCGCGATAAGTTCTTCTTCAATCATCTTGGAGTTTTCGCTTCCTTGTACTTCTCGTATGAGTTGAGTTTTTGCTTTTCACTTGATATTGTAATCCATAAAGACTAGGTCCTTACAATTTCTCCCCTATGGATTATGATATCAAGTTATGTTTGACTTCAGTCACTCATCTTAATGAATTATCTGATCCTTGGTATCTTTCACTTTAGTCTTCCCCCTCAGCTGTAACCTCCTCCTAATGTATAGCTTCATAAAGGATATCACGTCTGAATCAATCATGATTACTTACAACTTAAGATGTATTAGGCATATGACAGAGAGATCCAACTTCCATTTTGGATTCCCGAAGAACCTGATTCTTCAATCCGATGACAAGATACTATGACGATGAACTAGATCATCTAAAGTTTTCTTCCCCCAAAGTAAGATGTAATATGCCTATATTTTCAGAGCAAGAATACCAAACAATCTTGATTCTTCACTTAATTAACCCGTTAGATCATTGTCCCCATCAGTAAGATAAGATAAGCCCACATTGTCAAGTTTCAATTCACGAACGACCCAAATCAAATGTTATAAATATAGAACCTTGAACTTGTTCAAACATCACAAAACCCCTGTTTAAGTACCAAACTTTAATTCATCCGGCATTCTCTAGATTTGGGCTGAAACACTTGTTCTAAACCTTCACAAACTAACAAGTTTTTGCATCTAGACAATGTTCTTGCATTTTTGCAAAGTTTTCTCAAAAAAACAAGTTGATAGTTACGGTTTTCGTGCTAATGTTGAAGTGTAGATGTTCTCGCACGATAACTTGATATTCTCACGCGACAACTCCAAGTTATCGCAAGAAGCGGTTACCGATGCGAAAACTGCCCAAGTTTTTGCAAAAATCGTTATTCGTGCGAACACTTGAAGAAACTAAGTATGTAACAAAGTTGATTTCATGTGAGATAACTTGAATAAACTAAGTATGTAACAAAGCTGAAGTTATCGATTTGTATTAGACATACTTAGTTTCTTCAAGTTATTCGTGCATATATGGTGCAAAAATCGGTTACAGTGCTTAGGTAATTGGACAGTGGACTTTAGACGAGACTGCTCCTTCAAGAGTATTAGACATTGGAACATTAGTTTGGACATTATGTTATTGTTAGATTTGTATTTGAAGTGGATTGATCTAGTACTGGTTGTTTTGGTTTGGAACTTTTGGATTATTTGTGCATATATGGAATACGTTATGGTATTGATTGTTTTTGACACTTGTTCTTTGTGTCGGGATTGACGGAGAATTCCTTTAGAGATTCTCTTAGCCCCAATGTGTTATGACGATCCCGTCTGTCGTATCCTTGTGTTTCCGCTACCAGCGGGGGTGTGACATACTGGTCGACTAATCGAATTTGTCGGAGCGGATTTAAGAACCGAATGATGTCCTAACTATATCTATATCTATACTAATATATAATACATATTAGAAGGATAATATGATAATTTCATTCAAAGTGTAAGACACCTATACAATATTTTAAGCATAGAGTACAAGTGTTTTATGCAATAGTTCTACTTTTTTCTCCATTTAATTAACTTCTTCTAATTATTGTATTATTTAATACACATTATTATACATTATTTAATAATATGATATTATTTAATTCACTTCATTAAATTTTATTTTATTTATAATAATATAAATTAACATTTAAATTTATATTTACTAATTATATTTTTATACCTAAATACTATTTAAATTAAATATTATTTTATTTATATATTTAAGTAATAACTTATATATATCTTCATATTAATAATAACTATAATACTAATATTTTTCTTGGAGCATTTTTTAAGTTTAATAATTTTAATATTTATCTATATCTTTTATAATAAAAGTGAAAACATGATATAAGACACCCATATGAAAACTCATGCTTAAATGTTAAAAAATTAATCATTTTATTCCATTTATGCCCTTACAATATGCAGGACCGATTAAGGGATGGTCAATACAATCAGTCTCACAATAAGGAGAGTGTTAGAACACTTAACAGATCAAATGCGAAACCGGGTTTATGAAAATGATACTAAGAACACAAGTAAACAATGAGACAGAACCAAGAACAAGAGCAGAGTAATATGGTTTTTAAGGATGCTGTATATTGCTCTCAAGTTCTTTTACAAGTGTTGTTAAGCATTAAAAGAAATACAAGGACTTGAGATACTTAATACTACATCCTATAGCCGGGCATACTTTGAAGGCCAGCTGGAAACATTAATCTAGACAACAAGATCAATGTAAAGTCAAAAGGCAGATTGTCTTTTGATTAGTGACTATGACATGCCATAGCTCACTTCCTAATATATTATAAAAAGGATAAAAGGTACAAAGTAAGAAGTTACAGACTCAAGACCATAATCTACAGTTTACTAAAGCATGGACCTTTTCACCAACTTGTATAGGTTGGTGAGTCTTCAGAGTTGCAGCGGAAAGTAAGTCAGCTTTATGGAAAAGTAGATCAGAGAAAGCATGTCCTCTCTATCTTCGGAAGAAATTAGTATTCACTTCATTGGCTTCGGAAGACTTTGTCTTTGAAGCTTCAGAAGACTTCATCTTTGGCTTTGGAAGATTTGGTCTTTGGCTTCGGAAGATTTTACACTTAGAATAATTTCTGTGATGAGTGTAAAACTTCTGAAATAACTTCTACCTTATACATTAGTGCATGCATGCAAGAAGCTCCTTTGTTGTTTTGACTTCTTTGGTTGCATCAGCCTTCTAATATAACCTTACAAACTCCCCCTAGGCTGATGCTACCAAAACAGAGAAGTTATTCACATGTTGACAGTCCTTATTAGGATCATGACCATACTTTTCTTCATCATCTGGTTAGGATCCCTCAGACTCTTATAATATCTTCTCATGTCATAGAGATTATGTAAAGGAAGATCAAGCATGTCCTGCCAGAAATAGACATCTTAACCTCCTTGATCACTAATTTGTTTGGATTAGCAGCAAAGGTCCAAGACAAGATGGGTCTTCCAGTTGCAAGAGGCTCTACTTAAGTTGGAGTTGGTTGAGCAACCTCTTCTTACACTACCTTAGGATGCTCTAACTCATCCTGAGGTGTAGAGGTGGATGCCTAGGTCTTCTTCTTGGAAACACTCTTCATGGCCATCCTTTTCCTCCTCTTTGAAGTCTTTAACTGAGAGGATTGGTTTTCAACACCAGGTTGCTCTACTGTGTCTCTCTCAGTTAGGCTCTCTTCTCTTACATGTTCAGAAGTAAAGGAAAGAGGACCCTACTGTGGATCAGAAGATGAAGTTTGCTTAGATGCAGCTCTAGGTCTAGGTTGTGTTGTCTCAGGGGGTTCAACCTTGACCTCAACTCTAGGTTGAGCTGGACTTGGTGGAGAATGCAAGTCAACAAGCTCTCCTTTCTTAATCTTCTGCTTGATCATCCTGATATGCTCATCCATAGTGGATAGAGACATTGGACCAAGCCTCTTTCCAGAGAATCGATACAGCTTTAAGAAGCTCATCATCCTTTGTCTGTCAGAAGACTTCTTTTGGCTCTTTCAGATGATGGCTCTTGACTTTACAGCTTCTTTCTTTAGTTTTCTCTTAGCAGCCTTTTGTTCCTTGATGACTTGTTGCTCCAGCTACTTAAGATACTCAAATTCAACTTACTCATATGATAAGTGAAGAAGTGTAGATGCCTGATAGAGTCCTGTGACACTCAGGTAGTTGATCATGTTTAGTCTATCAACTTCCTTGTCTACCTGAGGTTATGCAGTTGCCACAGCCTCTGTCTTAGGACTTTCTTGACCACGCCCACGTCCTCTTCCACGTGCGTCCATATTTCACTTTAAAATTCATAATTACAATAATGAGTAACATCCAACACATTAATCTCATCAAGGTATAGTAAACAATAAGAAATAATGCATTCACCACAACCACAACATTTGTAACAGAAATAATAATCAAAGATAAATAAATTGTAATTGAGTCACAAAATATTCCATCAATGTCAAAATTTAAGTTTGTCAGTTGGGTGGGAAACAACCCTTCCCACATAGGTTTCAAAGAAAAGAAACACTATATAGTCTAAGTCATTTAAAAGTGGAATCAGTCCAGTACATCAGATCCATCACTGTCCTCATCCATCTCTACTGGTTCTTCTTCGGGGGCTTCCTCGGGTTCCTCTTCTGGGTCTTCCTCATCAGGGTCCACTAAAGGTGCAGGGGCTTCAACAACCTGGAGTGCTGCTAGCTGTGCCTCTAGATCAGCAAACCTATCATCGATCACTATGTTATGGTGATCTTGTGCGTCCATGCGCCCACTAAGTGCTACCACGTTACCTGCCAGCGTATGATGTCCACCAATGGCCATCGAAAGTCGCTCCTGTAGCGTCTCTACCTGGAAACGCAGCTGACACATCTCAGATCGTAATGCAGAGTTCTCATCAGTGAGTCCTCTAATCCACTGTCGCTCGGTGTCCAGTGTGGCTACCAAAGCTGCAAACGCCTGCTCCAAAGGGATGCTCAAAGTAGGAAGTGTAGGCAAAGTAGAGGCGGTTGATGACCTAGTCCTAGGTCGTGTAGGTGCTACTGGTGGTACGCGCTCTCTATATGCCATACGGTTTATGTAGGTGGGGTAGAAATCCCAGTTCCGCGGAGGATCGAGCTCAGGAGGTATGAAAGGCTGATCCCAGTCTATCTCGCTAGGAGGATAAGGATGTCGAGGCCAGTTAAATCCCCTATCCGGTACGGGAGAAGTAGGAGGTGACTCAGATCGTGCAGGTCTCTTGCCTAAATTCCTGGACAACGATGCCATGCTGCGAAGTACGTGTTGCGTATGCCAATGAGTATATAGTAAGGATAGTAAGCGATGAGTAACTAACAACTGTGCGGTTATAGTCTAGTGTGTGTATGCAACCTAGTTCCCTATAACCAATGGCTCTGATACCAATCTGTCACACCCTCAAAATCCGCGTGTGGGGTTTTACCGCGAGGCGCGTGACATACCAGGATCTCAGTCATTAGTTACTAAGAACAACTCTATATGATTAATAAACAAAACCAGAGTTAACGTTTAAAATACTGCGGAAGCGTTTTAAAACCAGAAAACCCAAAACAAGTAGTATGTAAAGAGAATGCGCAAAACATACGCGCCCCAAACACAAATGTAGACAACTCAACAATGCTGACGTGCGTGCTCCTAGGCAACTGGCAACCTTAACCTGAGAATAGCATACTAAACAAGTCAACACATGGTTGGTGAGTTCAAGAGTTTGCGATAAAATATAAACCAATCAACAGTTTCCAGAGCATAAGTAGTGTATTGCAATAGATAGCTAGTCTATTAACATAAAATATTAATCATAGTGATTTCGCGATCGAAGCTGACTGTGTTACGTTTGTTGCCTCCCGTCACGACTTACCAGGTCGTGACGAATATAAGTTAGGACAAAATTGCACCCGTATGACCTCGAGTCACACAGGTGGGGCTCGTCAGACCCAGTAGTACTACCCAAAATTTCCCCGCTAGTCAATATTAACAATCCGAAAGTGTGAGGACTTTCCATGGTAAACAGCACTATATCAATATTATACACACTCATATATAAAAGCGTTTGTGATCAACAGTATGCTATCTCCCCCAAAAGAGATTATGTAAAATGAGTGGGGCAAGAACTCACCTGATGCGCGCAAGAATTAACTTAGAGCTTAACTTGAAAGAAAGAGGGAAAGACAACCTTCAAAGGTCACCTAGAACACATGAGTACATAAGTACGTGTACACAGAATCAATATGAAACCCTAAGTGCTTTACAACCCAAAGAACTCAAGGTTTTAGAAAGACAAGACACATTTGACCCAGTTGACCCGTTTGACCCGTTGGTGACATTATAGGTGATAACTCGTTAATACTAACACAACAGCATATCATACATGATCAACATACCACTTGATTACATATAGCACTTCATTATCCACACGTACTACCTAGATCATCATACAACTAGATATCATACAAGTCATGCGAATCACAACAAGCCAAAACAGGTAACAAACCAAATCAACATCCCTATAACCTAAACAACACATTTCATCACCTTAGAAACCATCCATGAACACACTAGCATGATCCTAATATCCCAAACATGCTCAAATCATCCAATTCAAGGATTTGCACAATTAAAGTTTCCCTTTTGGGAAAGTACATCCCAATTTCATCAAACATCCAAGACATTCATGGATTCATAATTTACATACCAATTCAAGTCCATGACAACATCTAAACATGATCAACAACACCTAATCATCATGATTCATCAACGTTCAACACTAAAAGTTACTATTTTTAGTAATGTATGAACTATAAGACATCTTCTTGTTTTTCAATTGTTCATATCATCAACCTAGCGTCTAATCATCATCACAAACACATCCATAACATTCATACATCATCCAATCATCAATTCATGCAAAATAAAGTTACTATTATTAGTAACCTATGAACAACGTATCAAAATCATAGCTTTCTTGCATAATCGACGTTAACTAGCATATATACAATCCAACTAACATAATAACACCAACCAACATCAATAAATCGGCCTCCAATAGCAAGTTTCGAATTAGGGTTCGGCCCTAATGTAATTTCCATAAAAACTTGTAAAAATCCAACCTTTATTGCATACTTGACGTTAATTAACATGTAATCTATCTAGTAAACACATTAACATCAACAACTAGGCATCAATCGACCACCAATTGCAGTTTTCGCATGGAACATTCGGCCAACATGAAAAATCATCAAAAACATATAAAAATCTAACCTTTAAACGTGTAATGGACAAGTTTTGATGTTTCTAACTTGTTGTAATGCTTGTAATCGATCAAAACCGAAGCTTTCTTGCTTGTTCTTGCTTGAAATCGCAGGTTTGTGTGTGTTTGAGTGTGTGTCGCGGCCGAGAGGGGGTGTGGGGGCTAGGGTTGGGATTTTGTTTTATTAATTTATGGTAATTACCCTTAAACCCTTGTAATTTACTTTTTATAAAAATTAAGCTTTTAAACTCTTTTTAAAAGGTTTTTAACTACAACCACAAACATATAAACTAACAATGACAATTATATATTTCACCTTTATTAGATACAAAACATACAGGTTAAATACACGCGTTTCCACGTTACGCGATAAAATTACAGTTAACATTTAAATCACATAAGCATAACTTAATAATCACATTGTTAACTTAATTATCATCACTTTAACATTACTGATTATTGTTAAGTCACCAACGTTCAACGACAACTAGTGTGTGTGCACGACACGTGTATGCAAGACTTAACGGAACAAACGGAGTTTGGTAACGGAAAATTACCGGATGTCACAATCCTGGCTACCCTCAACTTATCATCCTGGGTATTTGGCCTGGGGGCAGCCTTAATGGCAGCTTCCATAAAGCCTGGAGACCCTCTTGAACTTTCTCCCCTTAGCTTTCTCTTCCTCTCTCTTTCCTCCTCCTCAATCTCCTCAGAATTCAGTTTCTTTTTCCCTTTGTCACTCACAAGCCTTGGTGACTCAGGGTGGAGAGCTTGGGCCTTTATTGCTTGATTCAGTAGTCAAGCTCAGGCTAGAGAGAGGTTGTGAAGCACCTTCACCAGCTGGTGACTCACTGAGGGTAATGGGTGCCGAAGAAGTTCCTGTCTTAAGGTTCACAGGTTCAACTTCTGGGCCTTCAGTCAAGGCTTCCCCTTCGAAGCTAATCTTAGGGTCCATCTCAACATCCAGTTGACCAAAAATCTTACTTGCTAACCTCTGTCTATATAGTCTTGACCTCAGCTTGAATTCTTCTAGCGCCCTTTCTTGAATCCTATCTGCTAATCTTGCAGCTTGTCTGTTTTACTTGGGTTGACAAGTGGAAGATCAATAAGATAGATGCTCTCATAGAAGCTCAGGTTGGAAAAGTTGAAGATTTCTTGTTGACCCTGAGATCTAGAGATGACAAGAGCTCTTCTATCAGTGTCATACCTCCATCCCATGATTGGGTTCTCAGAGTAAGGAGATGGGGTAGGCATAGCTCTGGGAATACCCACCTCAAACAAACTTTGTATGAGTAGTCCATATCTATGTAGACTTGAGGAGGTTGCTGAGTATGGACAATTGCAAATGAGGGTGATGAATCCTCAAAGTCCATACTCTATGAAGAACTCCCAGGTTCTATGATTGTTTGGACTTCTTCCCCCTTTTTGGTAGCATCACCTTCTTGCATAGGTGAGCTTGGGGTTAGGTCTATCACATCCATAGGTTCTTTTGGACCTGGTTGAGTTCTCCTGAGTGGTCTCTCAGCTAACTTGCCCTTGAGATCGATGATCTCAAGTTGCTGGACATTGACCCTCCTTTGTAAGATAGTCACCTGAGATTCCAGGTGACTTATCTTTAAGACTAAATAGGTGCATGTTTTTTTTAGTTTTTGCACCTTTAGTTTCAAACTGCCCTCATCTTCATCAGAAGAATCATAAGGGATGAGAGAATAGGACCAAGGTCTTCTTCCTCATCACCAGCACTTTGCTCTTGGCTGTTGGATTTCCCCGGCACCATGACAGCTTCAAGTGAAGTGTTAATGGGTTGGGTTGCCATGGTTGAGGTATTAATGATGTAGTCACTTGCTGAAGTTAGAGCCTCTTCCATATTGACCTCCTGAGCAGACTCGGAAAGATCCACATCAGTAGTAGGTGGGTGATGTGGGCTAGACATGGGAGAAACAGGAGTACTCATCTCTCCTTGAGCAGGGATAGAGAAGAGAGACTTATAATACTCACTGAATCCCATGTCGTCATCATCATAGAATTCAAGGCTTGGGATTAGTTGGTTTAGATCAAGAGGCTGGGGATGGTAACTGTCTCCTGAAGGTTGTTCATTAGAGTTTTCAGACTCTGAGTGAAGGTTTAAGGCTGTGGGGGTTGTGAGCTTATCAGGCTGAGCATGAGAAACCTCAGCACTGATCATTGGTGAGATGGGAGTGGTTTGCTCCTCAGGAGAAGTGGGAGCTCCAGTGTCCACTTCCTCCTGTACGGGTGATGATATAGGGGCCTGAACAAACTGAGTAGCATGTGCAGGGGTTCGTTTGGATTTTCTTTAGTAGGTTATGGTTATTTGTGGCTGTATAGGTAGTTGGGAAGTAGAAGGTGTGGGTTAAATACTAGCTGGTGCTGCTAGATTGTCACCTTGAGCAATGAGCTCTAGCATTTGGAAACCCAAGCCTCATTGGTCTTGAGCTTATCAAAGTGATTTGAAGACAATGTAATAGTAAGTGATCTTATGTTCAAGCTTTGAGGATCATTAGCTGTTGTTGATAAAGAACTTTCAGTCACTTGGTCTTCCTTCATCTTCCACACCATCTTTGGAAGATTAGACTTGACCTTCAATACTTCGGAAGTTTTGACAACTTTGGAAGTTTTGGAGACTGGACCTTTGGAAGATCTTGCTTTCACTGCAGCATGCTTTAGTACTTCGGAAGCATTCATTTCTTCCGAGACCAATTTTTCTTCCGAAGGCAAGTTTTCAATTGTCTTCTTTTTCACCTTGGAGCTTTCGAAGGGAATAGATTTTTCTTCCGAAGCTAGTTTTTCTTTCTTCTTCTCAGAAATTTTCTTTTTGATCATGTGGACGGTACTTTTAGGATTATAGATGCAATCCTTAGCAATTTGAGAAGTACTACCACACATAATGTAATCTATTTGCTTCCTTCTGAGAGTCTTCTTTTAAGAGAAAGACTGAACTTGATCACTTTCCACCTCCATCTTCATCTTCACAGATGATGCAGCAAGCTTCTTAGGGTGAGGCTTGCTCTTGGAACTGGATGGTTAAGGTTATGTAGCAGTGGTACATAGTTGATCACCCTTCTTCTCTTTGCTCGAATGAGTTGAACATGAACTAGAACTCCTGGTACTAGAGTTCATAGTTGAGTCTTCAGCCTTCACCACTTCAAATCCTGTAGAGATAAACACTTGTGTCTACTTAGAGTTGAAACTGGCCTTGATCTCTTAAGCCTTCTTTGATTTCCTCTTGGCTTTCCTGATCAAGTTCTTCCTCTTAGACTTGGTCATCCTAGATTCTTTTCTCTCCTCAGGAGAATAGTGACCCTTCTTAGGATGATCTTTTTCACTCTTCTCAGAATCATCCTTCATTATCTCCTCTTCATCCTCTTCATCTATGGGGTCTATGAGGGGAAGCTCATCTTCACAAGTTCCACACCTTGGAGATCTTACAGATAATAGAGTGTATGGAGGAGCTATCTCAATAGATCCCAGTCTCTGCTTATTCTGATAACAAATTTTTGCATGCAAGGATGAGGATATCATGTTCTTGAAGGTCTCTTCTTCAAGAACACATTTTTCTACCATGGCTTTGCTGATCACAAGCTCAGCCTGGCATTCAGTTAACTTAGTGATGAGATCTTTGATCTGAGTCCTGTAATTGGTGTGTTCGTCCTTAAGAGTTGAAATGATTTTCTCTAAATCTTCTATTTTAAGTTTGTAATCATTTTCAGCTCTTTTGAAATCGTCTTTTAAAATGTTTGAGGACTCAAGATCAGTTCTCATCTCTAAGTTATTGGACCTATAACTGTTAACTTTAGCAATACATTCAGGTGTACAGAGATGTTCCAATACCTTGGCTTCTTCATGACCTGCCATCAGTGCTTGGTTTGGAGATGCATCCTCAACCTGAAATCTCCAATCAAAGCCTCCTTCTTCAACAGCAACTGTAGCTTGCTGCTTGGGCTTATCATTCTGGGGAGCTCCATCAGTGTAGTTTGGTCTGGTTTGTGCTTGGCCACCACTTGTTCTTGGTGCCTTGCACTCTCTAGAAAAGTGTCCTATTTGGTTACAGTTGTAACTCTTCATGTTGCTTTTGTCCAGCCCAAACTTTCCACTGGTTGTATTTCTAGAAAACTTCCTGTCCTCTTGTAAAACTTCTTGGCTCTATGAGTGAGAAGAGCCATTTGCTGGACTATTTCCATGTATTCCAGATCATTTGGATGGATGCAGTCTGGGTATTCAAGGGTAAAGAGAAAGTTGCCAGTGCTTTCATCAGTAGACACAAAGGCTTGTGAAGAGCTTGTCTCTTGGAATGGGCTTCCTTGGGTGTAGCTCTCTCTTGGTGTCTCCGAGAAGGTGATGAAAGGACCCTTTTATGAGTTGTCAGGGTAGTAGATGAGATGATGTTGTGGTTCTCTGCAATTCCTTTCAACCACATGAAGGGATGAACTCTACTGATTGTTAGAGTTACCAGATGGATTTTACATGTTCATCTCCATCTGGTAGCCACTAAGGACACCATACAACTCAGTGAGAGTAAGAGTCTTGAGGTTCTCAGTCCTCTTAATGACCACACAATAGTATGTCTATTGTCTGGGAAGAGAGGACATGAACTTCCTCACAATGTCCCTGTTCTCAAGAGTTACTCCAACGTCCATTAGAGTATCCACAATCTCAACATACCACCACCACCAGCAGCTGAAGAGCATGAGGTCCATTATGTCTTCAAGTCAAATAACTACTTTGAAAGATTTCAAGTTGTCTTCGAAAGAACATTATGTCTTCAAGTCAAATAACTACTTATAAGAAATTTACCTTCGGAAGAAATTATGAGATATCTTCCGAAGCTTAAATATGCTTCTAAGTACTTACATGTATTTGAAGGTCAATTTTCTTTCGAAAGAAATTAAGTCTTGGAAGATTTAGAGAAAACCATTTCAACTCTTAAGCATGAACATACCAACTATAGGACTCAGATAAAAGATCTCATCACTAAGTTAATTGAATGCCAGGCTGACCTTATGATTAGCAAAGCCAGGACAGAAAAGCGTGTTCTTGAAGAATAGACCTTCAAGAACATGATATCCTCATCCTTGCATGCAAAAGTTTGTTATCAGAATAAGTCGGGACAGGGATCTACTGAGATAGCTCCTCCACGCACTCTATTCTCTGTAAGATCTCCAAGGTGTGGAACTTGTGAAGATGAGCTTCCCCTCATAGACCCCATTGATGAAGAGGATGAAGAGAAAATAGTGAAGGATGATTCTGAGAGGAGTGAAGAAGATCATCCTAAGAAGCGTCACTATTCTTTTGAGGAGAGAAAGAATCTGGGATAACAAAGTCTAAAATGAAGAACTTGATCAGAAAAGCCAAGAGAAAATCAAAGAAGGCTCAAGAGATCAAGGCCACTTTCAACTCTAAGAAGAAACAAGTGTTTATCTCTGTAGGATTTGAAGTGGTGAAGGCTGAAGACTCAACTATGAACTCTAGTACCAGGAGTTCTAGTTCATGTCCAACTCATTCCAGCAAAGAGAAGAAGGCTAGTCAGCTATATACCATTACTACACAGCCTGAACCATCCAGTTCCAAGAGCAAGCCTCACCCTAAGAAGCTTGTTGCATCATCTGTGAAGATGAACATGGAGGTGGAAAGTGATCAAGTTCAGTCTTTCTCTCAAAACAAAACTCTTAAAAGGAAGCAAGTGGATTGCATCATGTGTAGTAGTGATCACGAGTCAATAATTCAGTGTTTAATTGATCTAATTATGTGATTTTACATCTTTGTTATTATGAAATGGGATTACTTTGGTTGTGTTTTGTTTATAGATGTTCAAAGCCTAAACAAGCTTAATTAGAAGTAAAAGAAGCCAAACACGAAACTACAAGGACTAAAGATGTAAACATCAAAAGTTACAAAAAAGGCACAAAATTAGGCATACCGGCTTACCATACGCCGGGTATGGGCGTATAATACATCGGTCGCCGTATGGGCGGCGTATCAGTAGGTGTGTTTGGAAAAAATAACAGAAAGTTGGGTGTAGGAATGCTGATATGGGCGTATACGCCGGTCACCAACAACCTTCCGAATTTTGTGGATCTTGAAGTTATTTAAGCATAATCCAACCCTAATTTGAGAAACAATTTTCCAAGCTCAATTGATTCCAAGCTAATTTGTGGTGATCTTAAGGTTCCCCATTCATCCAAAATCATCATTGATCCTCATCAAATCAAGATGGAAGATCCGATGAAGATCATGAGTGGCTAGTTCCTCTTGATTGCTTTCGGGAGTACAATTCTTGTCAAGTGAGGCAATTGGTATGTTTGATTAGGTTTTTGTATTGAACAATGGATTAGTGAATGAAGTTTTATATTTTGATTAATTTAAAAGGTTTACTTATAAATAAAGTTGTGTGCTTGATTATCAGTTTTTGGTTTCCTTACATCGTGAGCTCATTAAGAAAAGTAGACAATATGATATAGGTGAATTGGTAACTTTGTGAATGAACGAGTCTAGAATATTGTTCCTTTGTTACAACTTTAATCAAAAGTTAAGATCTTGAAGTATTGTTCCTTACAAACCCTAATTTGAAAGTATCAATTGTGGATCTTGCAGAATTGGAAACCCGAAAGTGATTGATTCTTATTATTTAATCAAATTTGTTTCAAAGTTTGTGTTTTTTGTAATTGTGTTCTTAATTTCATCCAAAGTTCCAATTTTTAATATTAAAGTTTGTGTCTTTAAGGTAATTGAGTCATATTATTAAACACTTTCCACATATTCCCTGTGGAGACGATCTTACTTACCCTTATACAATAAAGGTAGCTAAGACCTATATAATAACTTGTTTTTGATCGAGTCTCGACAACCAGATCAAAATAGCGCCGTTGCCGAGGAATTAGTGCGCTTAGTGTTAATAGTTTTTATTTGCTTTTCTTAAAAATTTTATAAAAAACCCAAAAAGATTTTATTTTTCTATTTTTCTTTTTAATTTGTTTCCTTGTTCAGTATTACGTGAGGTATTTTGTGTTTTCTTGTTTGCAGGTAACCATTACATTAATGCATACAAGATTTTTAGGAAGAACCTCACCATTGCAATTGATCCAGAAATCGAGAAGACTACAAGAGCGAATTGTGTGTTTCAAAAAGCATCAACTTCAAGGACTTCTCAAATTCATGGTCAAACAAGATCGGAAGAAGGTACAAATCAGCAATAGCTCATCAGATTCTAAGTAGACTTTCAAGAACACTTGAAAGTAACCAATCAAGAATGATGAACAACCCAGAAAACCAAGGAGTACCACAACCCAACCAACCCTTGGGAGATATTCCATTACCTGTGTTTCCTCAACCTAATGATCCTCCACCTTGACCACAACCTGTGCAACCTCAACCTCAGGGGCCGATCCCTAAATCAAGTTATGCAACACCAACCTCCTCCCGTAAATTTCCAACCAATGCCAAATTCCTGAGTGCGCAATCCCATTTTTCAGTATAACGAGGAAGGTAGTCTTCATAGTAACGAGGAATGGTTTTCAATCGAAGGAAGTCGCCACACTAATTATGTGGAAGAGTGGATTGAAGATCAAGTCGACATGGACGGACCAAACCAACATGATTTTGGGGATTATGGGAATCAACCGGGCTATCGAAACCGTCAACCAAATCGAGATCAGGATAGTTATGCTCAACCACCCATTCACAACAACGTTGGAGGTCAACCATTTAATGGCATACCTACCAATCTAGGAGCGCAACACTATGCACCAGCATATGGTGTGGATAGTCACTTTCGTCCTGCCATTGCCATCAATTGATCTCCTATAGTTTCACCAACAAAAAGGGGACGAGCTTTTAAAGTCCGACCACAATGTTTGGGAATTATCCCTCACTTTCATGGTATGGCAACCGAAGAACCCTATTTGCATATATCAGAATTTGAGGCATCATGTAGCACCATTGGTGGACAAGGCTTTTCACCGAATGAAGTTAAATTAGTCCTATTCCAATTTACCCTTAAAGACAAGGCCAAACAATGGTTCCTATCTCTACCATCTGAAAGTATTCACACATGGGTACAAATGCAACAACAATTCTTGGATGAATACTATACTTCCAAAAGGACAAGTGATACAAGGCGATCCATTCAAGGATTTACACAACAATCAAGTAAACAGTTCCATGAAGTTTTTCACCGATTCAAAGAGATGCTAAGAACTTGTCCACATCATGGCATAGCTAAGTGGGAGTTGATTTTAGCATTCTATGATGGGCTATCACCGGAGGATGTTAGAGATGTAAATTCCACAAGTGCAGGAACGTTCACCTTAAACCATGAGGATGATGATTAGGATATTCTTGAAAGGATGAGTGTAATCTCCAAGAAGCATGCACAATTAAGTAGGAGGTCAAGGGGTGCAAACGTGAAGATGTTGATTGATCATGTGGCCATGGATAGAATTGCGGTTCTAGAACGAGAAATTGCAAGCCTTAAAGTTAGAAAGAGTGGCGTGGCAAACATATCTAGTGAGTATGAAGTGTGTGACATGTGCAATGACATCAGCCATACTTCGGTCACATGCTACTTGAATTTGGGGAAGAGTGAAAGTGTCCATCAATTACAAGGCCAAGGAGAAAGGAAGAAATACGACATGAATTCCAACACTTATCATCCCGGTCTTAGAAATCACCCAAATCTTAGATATGGTAGTAATACTAACCAATAGAATTCTCCTTTTTAGGTACCAAATCAAGGAAGCAACCAATATCAAGGCTGACAACAAAACTACAATCAAGGCGGCTATCAAAGAAACAACTACAATCAAGGGAGTTACCAACAAGGAGGTCAATACCAACAACGGAATCAACAACATCAACAAGAGACTACTACAAGTAATGGTAATGACAATGCAATCCTTGCAGCGATTCAAGACCTCGCAAAGGAGATGAAAGAGTTTAAGCAATTCAAAGAGGTGCAAGAAAAGACCAATGAGGCCATTGCCAAGCAATTGGGGCAATTAGCCAAACAATTGTCCAAATGAGAACCGGGGAAGCTTCCAAGTGATACAACATAGAACCCTCAACATCAAGCCTTAATTTCAAAGAATGTGCACATAAATTCGGTTAGTATCACCTCTACTCCTCAAGTAGTTGTAGGTAACGATAAGGAAGTAGATGAAGAAGAAGAAAGTGACCCGGGAGTACCAATCATTCCCATTCAAGTCGAGAAATTTAAAATCAAGCGGGTGCTTTTTGATTATGGAGCCGGGGTGAGCATCCTTCTAGGGAGTCTATATGACCAATATGACTTTGGTCCATTACATGAAACCGACAAAATAGTGGTGCTTGCTGATTTGAAATGGAAACAACCCTGAGGGATGGTTAAGGATGTGATCATCAAGCTAGGAGAGTTCTACTACCTGGTGGACTTTATAGTGCTTGATTATGCACCAGTAAGGACAAACGAGCAACCAAAGGTAATTTTAGGTCGACCATTCTTGGCAACAGCGAAAACCCAAATAAAGTGCCGAGATGAAATTATCGACATGACATTCAAAAACCATAAGTTGCTTTTTAACGTGTTTTCAAAATCAATTACATATGTAGTCAATAATGATTGTTTTGTAATAGATACTACTAACGGGTGTGCTCCTCCTTACATTTCACATGTAAGTGAGGACATCACCAAGAAAAATGGTTTTGACCCTGATAGGTTTGAACTTGAAAATGTGGAAAAGGATGAAAATGTAAAGGTGGAGCCATTAAGGAAGGAGAATCTGCGACGAAAGGTAAAGATGGGTAAACCACCGGATCAAGTGCATTCAAGGGTCAAAGAAGAGATGTTTGACCAATACGGGCGCGAACAAGAAAAACTATCACGTCGGGGGAAGCGGCTCTTTAAAGAGAAATTTGGAGAGAAGCACCCAATACGACCACCATAAGTGGTCTCAGGTAAGGTCTAGCTGAAGACCTAAAACTTAGCGCTTGCGAGAGGCAACCCGAGAACTTTGTGGGTGTGTTCACTAGAAACCATCACGAGACTACAACTCGTTCACTCGGGTCTACCGAGGGATTTAAAGGCTTGTTGCATACACTAAATGCGACCGTGATTCCTACAAAAGTGAGTTTTATTTCTTTTATTAGTTCGTGTTTCTTTGTTTTGTCTTGTTTTGTTTGTTTTGATAGTTCAATCACTAGACGCAAGCACTCAAGTATGGGGAGGCACAAGTCGGTTGATGAAGGCTTCTAGTAATGATTATGATCAGGTCCATGTGCTCTTTCCACTAC
This sequence comes from Flaveria sonorensis, assembly GCA_025506505.1. Taxonomy (NCBI): domain Eukaryota; kingdom Viridiplantae; phylum Streptophyta; class Magnoliopsida; order Asterales; family Asteraceae; genus Flaveria; species Flaveria sonorensis. The sequence continues at coordinate 56,616,455 of CM046432.1, forward strand.
TTTGGTTTTGAACAATATTCTTTTCATGCTTTCGTTTAAATTGATTGATGATATGTTAGGATATGGCATAGTAGTCTCCCTTCGCAATGAATTTTCTTGATTAGCAATAATAGGAATGAAATTAAGAATCTACTTCTCTATGTTATAAAAATACCAATTGTGACTACCATACATTATATACAATTATCTCAAGTGTGGGGTGAAAAATAAATCTTCTAATAAGCTTAATTGTGCATGAGACCTAAATTTTTTTTCTCATACATGGCTAATTATTACTTGTTTGTGCATGTATAGATCTCTTGGTATGTTTGTTTTGAAATTATAGTAAGGCATTCCCATCATGTGTTTTTATAGAAATTTAGGTTGAATTCTTAGTAGGCATAACGAACCGGTTGAAGATGACATACGTGCTTCACATTTTTAACCTTTTTCCACCGTTTCTGTGAGAATTTGAGCCTAATTGAGCAATTCATAGCATATGGTGATTTGCTTTATATTTTGCAAAATGAGGGAGACCATAATGTGCATGAATGTGATAGAGGCATTAGAAATGAACCATTTGTTTGAACCTTTTCTTTTGAATTCCATACCTTGATAAATTTCCTTTAGACATCATGTTGAATCCCAACTTGTCGTTTGAATAACCCAACACAATAAGCCTATAAATCCTTAGCCTTTTTATAAAACCTAGGGTGATGAAGTTCAATCCATGACGTGTCTAGAAGTGTCTTTTAAGTATTAGTGCAATAATAGTATGATTGGTTTGAATTTGGTTATATAGAGATATGAAAAAAAAAAAAGAAAAAAAGGAAAGAAGAAAAGCTAAATATGAGATCAAAATGACCAAAATATGAAGCAACAAAAATAATGTGAGAATTCGGTGATATTATTGCTATTAAAGGATAGAGATTGATAAATAAGACGTCTAGCATGTTAAATTGGATTTCATTTAACATTAGCCACTCTAAAATCCCTTTCTATCCCACCTTAAACCTTAGCCTAACATTACAACCCATAAAAACCTCTTGATTTATGCATTATATTGTGTTAATTGATGGCGATATGATTAATATATGAGCTTATGATGAAAATGTATATTCTTGGTTTGAGAGTTCTAGATATACTAGTATATAATCACTAGTCCATAAAACAAACCGAGAGGAGTGTTCATTGTGAGGAATGTGAATGCATGAATGTTTAAAGCAAAAGGTGAAGTTATGCCAACTAAAGATTCTAAGTTTAAAACATAAGTGGTATTACATGTTGGGTTGTGAATCTTACATGATGAAAGTTAAAACTAAATATGCCTTGGGGCCTTAACTTATACAAAGTTGTGATAACTTAGCATGTTTGATTAATTAAGGTGAATTGTGCAAGTAAGTTTGTTTGAGGACAAACAAAAGGTTAAGTGTGGGGATGTGATCACGAGTCAATAATTCAGTGTTTAATTGATCTAATTATGTGATTTGACATCTTTGTTATTGTGGAATGGGATTACTTTGGTTGTGTTTTGTTTATAGGTGTTCGAAGCCTAAACAAGTTTAATTAGAAGTAAAAGAAGCCAAACATGAAACTACAAGGACTAAAGATGTAAACATCAAAAGTTACAAAAAAGACACAAAATTAGGCATACCGGTGTACCATACGCTGGGTATGGGCGTATAATACGTCGGTCGGCGTATGGGCGGCGTATCAGTGGGCATATTTGGAGAAAATAATAGAAAGTTGGGCGTAGGAATACAGATATGGGAGTATGATACGCCCGGGTCGGCGTATCATACGCCGGTCACCAACAACCTTCCGAATTTTGCGGATCTTTAAGTTATTTAAGCATAATCCAACCCTAATTCGGGAAACAATTTTCCAAGCTCAATTCTTGACGATTCCAAGCTAATTTGTGGTGATCTTAAGCTTCCCCATTCATCCAAATCATCATTGATCCTCATCAAATCAAGATGGAAGATCCGATGAAGATCATGAGTGGCTAGTTCCTCTTGATTGCTTTCGGGAGTACAATTCTTGTCAAGTGAGGCAATTGGTATGTTTGATTAGGTTTTTGTATTGAACAATGGATTAGTGAATGAAGTCTTATATTTTGATTAAGTTAAAAGGTTTACTTATAAATAAAGTTGTGTGCTTGATTATCAGTTTTTGGTTTCCTTGCATCATAAGCTCATTAAGAAAAGTAGACAACGTGATATAGGTGAATTGGTAACTTTGTGAATGAACGAGTTTTAAAAGATTGTTCCTTTGTTACCACTTTAATCAAAAGCTAAGATCTTGAAATATTGTTTCTTACAAACCCTTATTTGAAAGTATCAATTGTGGATCTTGCAGAATGAAAACCCGAAAGTGATTGATTTTTATTATTTAATCAAATTAGTTTCAAAGTTTGTTGCTTTTTACAATTTTGTTCTTAATTTCATCCAAAGTTCCAGTTTGTAATATTAAAGTTTGTGTCTTTAAGTTAATTGAGTCATATTATTAAACACTTTCCACATATTCCCTATGGAGACGACATTACTTACCCTTACACAATAAAGGTAGTTAAGACCGATATAATAACTTGTTTTTGATCGAGTCTCAACAACCAGATCAGGTAGTACTTCTCATCTTGCTAAGGATTGCATCAACAATCCTAAAAGTACTGTCCACATGTTCAAAAAGAAACTTCTGAGAAGAAGAAAGGAAAACTAGCTTCAGAAGGAAAATCTTTTCCCTTCGAAAGCTCCAAGGTGAAAAAGAAGGCAAATGAAAATTTTCCTTCAGAAGAAAAATTAGTCTCTGAAGAAATGAATGCTTCCGAAGTACTGAAGCCTGCTGCAGTGAAAACAAGATCTTCAGAAGGTCCAGTCTCCAAAACTTCCAAAGTTGTCAAAACTTTCGAACTATTGAAGGTCAAGTATAATCTTCCAAAGATGGTGTGGAAGATGAAGGAAGACCAAGTGATTGAAAGTTCTTCATCAACAATAGCTAATGATCCTCAAAGCTTGAACATAGGATCACTTACTATTACATTGTCTGCAAATCACTTTTCAAGTGTTCAAGTTTAGGTATTCACAATTTGTCTATACTAATTTACTTGCAAACTTTGACTCCTTAGAATATTACATGTTCTCTAGATATGTCCAGCACATTCTCAACTGTGAACTGGGCTCATAGTTGAGGAGAAATAGAAATGTTCTAAAATTAGGACAGATGAAGCCCAGCATCTTCAAAACTATGAGGAAGCCCACTGCTGTCTTCTCAGGGGGTAGAAACAGCCCTTGTCATAAAAATGTCAGAGCTCATTGCTTAAGGTGACAACCTAGCAGCACTAGCTAGTGTTGAACCCACATCTTCTACTTGCCAACCACCAATACAGCCAAAAATAATCATCACCTACCAAAGAAAATCTAAACAAACCCCTACACATGCTACTCAGTTTGTGCAGGCCCCTATATCATCACCTATACAAGAAGAAGTGGACACTGGAGCTCCCACTTATCCTGAGGAGCAAACCACTCCCATCTCACCAATGATCAGTGCTGAGGTTCCTCATACTCAGCCTGATGGGCTCACAACCCCTACAGCCTTAAGCCATCACTCAAAGTCTCAAAACTCTAGTGAACAACCTTCAGGGGATAGTTACCATGCCCAGCCTCTTGATCTAAACCAATCAATCCCAAACCTTGAATTCTATGATGATGATGAAGACATGGGATTCAGTGAGTATCATGAGTCTCTCTTCTCCTCCCCTGCTCAAGGAGAGATGAGTACTCCTGTTTCTCCCATGTCTAGCCCACATCATCCACCTACTACTGAGGTGGATCTTAGGTGGATCTACCTAAACCTGTTTAGGAGATCCATATGGAAGAGGCTCTCACTTCAGCAAATAACTACATCATTAAGACCTCAACCATGGAAACCCAACCCATTGATACTTCACTTGAAGTTGTCATGGTGCAGGGGAAATCTAGCAGCTAAGAACAAAGAGCTGGTGATGAGGAAGAAAACTTTGGTCCTATTCTCTCATCCCCCCGTGATTCTTTTGATGAAGATGAGGGAATCTGAAACTAAAGTTGCAAAAACTAACAAAACATGCACCTATTTAGTCTCAAAGATAAGTCACCTGGAATCTCAGGTGACTGTCTTACAAAGGAGGGTCAATGTCCAACAACTGAGAACACCGATCTCAAGGGCAAGTTAGCTGAGAGACCACTCAGGAGAACTCAACCAGGTCCACAAGAACCTGTGGATGTGATAGACCCAACCCCAAGCTCACCTATGCAAGAAGGTGATGCTACCAAAAAGGGGGAGAAAGTCTAAACAATCATAGAACCTAGGAGTTCTTCACAGAGTATGGACTTTGAGGATTCACCACCCTCACTTTCAATTGTTCATACTCAGCAACCTCCTCAAGTCTACATAGATGTGGACTTACTCATACAAAGTTTGTTTGAGAAGGGTATTCCCAGAGCTATGCCTACCCCATCTCCTTACTCTGAGAACCCAATCATGGGATGGAGGTATGACACTGATAGAAGAGCTCTTGTCATCTCTAAATCTCGGGGTCAACAGGAAATCTTCAACTTTTCCAACCTGAGCTTCTATGAGAGCATCTATCTGATTGATCTTCCACTTGTCAACCCATGTAAAACAGACAAGCTGCAAGATTAGCAGATAGGATTCAAGAATGGTGCTAGAAGAATTCAAGCTGAGGTCAAGAATATATAGACAGAGGTTAGTAGGTGATATTTTTGGTCAACTGGATGTTGAGGTGGACCCTAAGATTAGCTTCAAAGGGGAAGCCTTGACTGAAGGCCCAGAAGTTAAACCTGTGAACCTAGACAAGAAATTCTTCGGCACCCATTACCCTCAGTGAGGCACCAGCTAGTGAAGGTGCTTCACAACCTCTCTTGGCCAGAGCTTGACTATTGAATCAAGCAATAAAGGCCAAAGCTCTCTCCACCCTGAGTCACCAAGGCCTGTGAGTGACAAAGGGAAAAGGAAATTGACTTCTGAGGAGATTGAGGAGGAGGAAAGAGAGAGGAAGAGAAAGCTAAGGAGAGAAAGTTCAAGAGGGTCTCCAGGCTTCATAGAAGCTGCCATTAGGGTTGCCCCCAGGCCAAATACTCAGGATGATGAGTTGAGGGCAGCCAGGATAAACTACTTAGGGACCAAAAACTACAATGTGGATGAACTACTCTCTCTCTCTTAGATGAACTGAATAAACTGGATGACAAGGAATTGTCTAAGGAGAGGAAGGAGGCAGAGGATACATCATTGCTCCTTAAAAACATGGAAGAAAGGAGACACAAAAGGCTCTACAAGCATGCTCCTACCCTCTCCCCAGTACAAGAAAGTCCTGAGACAGAGGCTGTGGCAACTGCATAACCTCAGGTAGACAAGGAAGCTGATAGACTAAACATGATCAATTACCTAAGTGCCATAGGACTCTATCAGGCATCTGCACTTCTTCCCTTATCATATGAGTATGTTGAATTTGAGTATCTCAAGCAGCTGGAGCAACAAGTCATCAAGGAACAAAATGTTGCTAAGTGAAAATTAAGGGAAGAAGCTGCAAAGTCAAGAGCCATCATCCAAAAGAGCCAAAAGAAGTCTGCTGACAGACAAAGGATGATAAGCTTCTTGAAGTTGTATGGATTCTCTAGAAGGAGACTTGGTCCAATGTCTCTATCCACTATGAATGAGCATATCAGAGTGATCAAGCATAAGATTAAGAAGGGAGAGCTTGTTGACTTGCATTCTCCACCAAGTCCAACTCAACCTAGGTAAAGGTTGAACCCCCTGAGATAACACAACCTGGACCTAGAGCTAAATCTCAGCCAACTTCATCTTCCGATCCGCAACAAGGTCCTCTTCACTTTCCTTCTGAACATGTGAGAGAAGAGAACTTAACTGAGAGAGACATAGTAGAACAACCTGGTGCTGAAGACCAGTCCTCTCAGTTAAAGACTTCAAAGAGGAGGAAAAGCATGGCCATGAAGAGTATTCTGAAGAAGTCAAAGGCATCCACCTCCAAACCTCAGGAAGAGTCGAAGCACCCTGAGGTAGTGCATGAAGAGGCTGCTCAACCAACTCCAACTCAAGTAGAGCCTCTTGCAACTGGAAAACCCATCTTGTCCTGGACCTTTGCAGCTAATCCAGATAGATGGTATGTCATCAAAGATCAAGGAGGTCAAGATGTATATTTCTGGCAAGACATGCTTGATCTTTCTCTACATGATCTCTATCACATGAGAAGATATTATAAGAGTCTAAGGGATCCTAACCAAATGATGAAGAAAGGTATGGTCTTAATCCTAATGAGGACTATCAACATTTGAATAACTTCTCTGTTTTGATAGCATCAGCCTAGGGGGAGTTTGTAAGATTATATTAGAAGGCTGATGCAACCAAAGAAGCCAAAACAACCAAGGAGCTTCCTACATGCATGCACTGATGTACAAGGTAGAAGTTACTTTGGAAGTTTTACACTCATCACAGAAATTATTCTAAGTGTAAAATCTTCCAAGCCAAAGACCAATCTTCCAAAGCCAAAAATGAAGTCTTCCGAAGCATCAAAGACAAAGTCTTCCGAAGCCAATGAAGTGAAGACTGATTTCTTCCGAAGATAGAGAGGACATGCTTTCTCTAATCTACTTTTCCATAAAGCTAACTTACTTTTTGCTGCAACTCTGAAGACTCACCAACTTGCATGAGTTGGTGAAAAGGTCCATTCTTTAGTAAACTATAGATTATAGTCTTGAGTCTGTAACTTCCTACTTTATACCTTTTATCCTTTTATAATAAATTAGGATGTGAGCTATGGCATGTCATAGTCACTAGTCAAAAGGCAATCTGCCTTTTGATGTTACATTGATCTTGTTGTCTGGATTAATGTTTCCAGCTGGCCTTCAAAGTATGGCCGGTTGTAGGATGTAGTATAAAGTATCTCAGGTCCTTGTATTTCTTTTATGCTTTGTAAGACATGTAAAAGAACTTGAGAGCAATATACAACATTCTTGAAAACCATATTACTCTGTTCTTGTTCTTAGTTCTGTCTTATTTATTTTGTTCTTAGCATTATTTACATAAACCAGGTTCCCCATTTGATCTATTAAGTGTTCTAACACTCTTCTTATTGTGAAACTGATTGTATTGATCATCCCTTAAACCGGTCCTGCAAACCCCCAACTCAAAGAAAAACTCCTCCCAGCCGATATCTAGTAAATTCAAGGTGATTTTGGGTGTTTTCAAGCTTTCCAACGCACACCAAATCATCATTGATTATCATATAATCAAGATTGAAGATTCAATGAAGACCATGCGTGGCTAAGTTCTTCTTGATTGCTTTCGGGAGTACAATTCTTGTCAAGTGAGACAATTGGTATGTTTGATTAGATTTTTGTATTAAACAATGGATTAGTGAATGAAGTTTTATGTTTTGATTAAGTTAAAAGGTTTACTTATAAATAAAGTTGTGTGCTTGATTATCAGTTTTCGGTTTCCTTGCATCGTGAGTTCATTAAGAAAAGTAGACAACGTGATATAGGTGAATTGGTAACTTTGTGAATGAACGAGTCTTAAAAGATTATTCCTTTGTTACCACTTTAATCAAAAGCTAAGATCTTGAAGTATTGTTTCTTACAAACCCTAATTAGAAAGTATCAATTGTGAATCTTGCGGAATTGGAAACCCGAAAATGATTGTTTCTTATTATTTAGTTAAATCAGTTTCAAAGATTCTTGTTATTGCAATTGTGTTTATTAATTCATTCAAAGTTTCAATCTTTAATTATAAAGTTTGTGTCTTTAGTTAATCGAGTCACATTAATTAAACACTTTTCACATATTCCCTGTGGAGACGACCTTACTTACCCTTATGCAATAAAGGTAGCTAGGACCGATATTAACTTGTTTTTGATCGAGTCTCGACTCCGCCTGTTAGAAGATTTCCACTTATTTAAAAGATTGCCACCGCGTTTTTTTGAACCATTGATCTATTTTAATGAGTTGATCCAATGGCCATTATTACTTCTTACCCTTTTTAGTAAAAATCCCCTTTGTAACATATCCTCTCCCTATTTGAAAAATAAATATGATATAAACGAATAATTTTCAGGTACTTAATAAATATACTCTAAACTACTAGAATCAATTAAAATAGAAATCTTATGTTTGCAAATATATTTTTATTTTGATATAGAGTACGTTACTACTTTGGTCCTTATGGTTTGGGTATTTTATCCATTTGAGTTGAATAAGAAATCTTTTAACCAATCAAGTCCTGTGGTTTGTATTTCATAACACTTTCAGTTCAATCCACTAACAAAATAAGATTTTTCTATTAGTTTCTAATAAAATGACCAAAATATCCTTGGACTGAATTGTAATTTAAAAAAACCTCAGGAACCAAAAACGGAAATTACTCTTATATATATTAAAAAAATGTTTTTGTTTATATTTATATTTGTAAAGTTTTTGTAAATTTGTTTTTAAATCTTTTGGTTTTATTAAATGTCCTTTTTTAACAATAAGGTTTTAAACATCTTTTTTAAACCGTTTGATTTTGTTTATGAATTTTTTAATCGTTCAATTATTTAAGGAACTTTTTTAAGCCGCTCAACTTATTAAAGTTATTTTTTAAATCTTTAGGCTTACTTAAACGTCACTTTAACCGTTTTTTTCATTAATTTGTTCAGCTTATTTTAAAGCTTTTTTTAACTGGTTAGATTTTATTAAACATATTTTTAAACCTTTTTTAATGAATGTAGTTTTTTTAAAACCGTTCGGCTTATTTAAGTATGTATTTTAAATGACTTTTAAAACCGTTAAACTTATTAATATTTTTTTAAACTGTTAACTTTTAAAATGATTTTTTTTAAAACCAGTAGGCTTATTTTTAAATCATTCTATTTATTTAAGCATCTTAAATAAATCAAACGGTTTTGAAAAGTCATTTTAAAGTTAAACAGTTTAAAAAAAGTAATAATAAGGCCAATGGTTTTAAAAGTCATTTTAAAAAGGCGGTCAAATAAGCCGAACGGTTAAAAAACTATGTTAAAATTAAAAAGGAATTAAAAAGACGTTAAAAAAACCGAACAGTTAAAAACATTAAATAAGCTAAACATTTTAAATAAAACAAACGGTTTTAAAAAAGACATTTAAGTAAGCCTAAATGTTTAAAAAGAAGTTTAATAAGTCGGATGGATTAAAAACATCTTTTAAATATGATGAACCGTTGAAAATACATTAAAAACCTAACGTTTTAAGAAATACGTTTAAAACCGCCCGTTTAGAAAAGAACATTTAATAAAAAGAAACGATTTAAAAATATGTTTAAAAAATTGGAAAAGTAAAAACATTTCTTTAATGTATATAAATATACGTTTTTGATCCCTAAGATTTTCTAAAATTACCAATTCAGTCTAAGGACATTTTCGTAATTTATTAGAAACTAATAGAAAATTTTAAACTTACCAGTGGATTGTAAAAAATGTTATGAAATACAAACAACAAAGCTTGATTGTTTAAAAGATTTCTTTTTAAATTAAAACCGTTAAAATGCCGAAACCAAGTGATGCAAAATAGTAATTTACTCTTTTTAATAAATGATAAATTGTTTGTGGTGACAGATTTTGGTTGATGTTATTGTGACGATCTAGTGAGCTACAACAACTAAAATTGACACCCGCTTTCGACTTTCGTCGTCACACTGTGAGCTTACATTCACCGCCGTTGGGTCGCCGGAATCCGCCCCTCCTTGACCTCTTCCACTTCATCTCCGGTCATCTTCCCACTCTATTGTTCCATCAATCACTCACAGAATCAGACCCAATTTGTTTGAACAAATTTGGTGGAGAATCGATCAATCGATCGATCTGTTTAGATGGGCGACTCAACGGCCTCCAGCAGCGGCGGTGATAACAACAAATCGGAGAGAAACGCGGCGGAGGAAGTTTCTAGAATCGTGGAGCAGAGTAAAGAGTTGCAGGAGTCAGCGGCGAGTTTAATTTCTAGAAATTCGCAGGAGGAGACGTCTTTGAGGCAACGAGCCCTAGTTCTTGATTCCAACATTAAGAGTGTTAGTTCGTTCGTTGGTTCTTCTGTGAAGAAAGGGAATTTGGATCCCAAAGATGCTGAGAAAGTAAGGCTTTTTGTTGTTTGAATGATGCGTTTGAACTACTGTAGGGATTTAGTTGATTGATTGTTTTGATTTTATACAGTTGGTTGAAGAGTTGAGTAGAGCAAGATATACATTGAGTGAAGGAGATGCGGCTGCATTTCTTCCCAGTATATCTTATGGTAATTTGCTTTTGTTAGTTAGATCAAGTCTTTATTCTTCTGGTTTTGGGTATACCACTTTCTTGATTTTTTGATTTTATTAGGTGCATTATATTTGTATTTGAAAACAATACAGTTTGACATCTAAGTTGAAGAGTTTATAATGTTTCTGTTTGATTGGTGTTTTTTGGTGACAGGAAGATTTTTGAGGATGTTTCTTGGCCCAATAAATGTTTATGCTACTAGAAAGGATGTTCAATTGAAAGTGAAAGAGGAATACAATAATTTCAGGGTAGGTTTTAAAATTTTCGCTTCATATTTGGTGTTTCATTTGCACATGAATTGTATCCTATATGGCTATATCATATGGTAATTGGTACCAAAGAGCTTGTAGCCTAGCGATCATGGTGTGTAGTGAAAGTGTTTCTTCCCAAGTGGTTGAGGGTCTAGTTCTATGGTGGACATTGTTACAGATTTAGGAGTAGGTTTAGAGGGTGTGTGAGTTGGTTGTTCTAATAAAGAATATGATAACGGTGACCTAGTTTTGCTTTATGCAGCTTTCCTATACTATGCTTGGCCAACAAGCCTTTGTATCTGCTAAAAATGCTGTGATAGCGAGCATCTGATGAGAAGTGGCTAGTGGCTATATTTGTTTACATTACTCCTCTCTTTACGAATGTTATGTATAATCAGTTTTGTTCTGTAAACAAAGAGTCATGGAACTGTATTTTCTTTCTGTTTGGTTTGTATGAGCAGGATAGAACTGCATATTTGTTTCTCTTTTTCCCGTCGTTGTTACTGGTGCTAAGGTCATGGCTGTGGAATGGGTGTTTTCCTGCATTGCCTGTCCAGCTTTACCAGGTAATATATGTTTATATATCATGATACTCATGTATCTTGATTTGTTAAATCATGCAAGTGAATAGACCTGTCACAAGATTATTATTAGTTTCCCTTTTCAGGCGTGGTTGCTGTTTCTCTACACAGGGTTGGCTTTGAGAGAGAATATTTGAGAGTTAATGGAAGTGACATACGTCCATGGTAACTTTATGTCATTTTGCTTTGACTTTATTTCAATGGAGGTGTTACACTTACATTATTCTTCAAGTAAAGGTTTTGTTTTCATTTATGGTTTGGTTAGTTTGAGTTTGTATATATTAATTATTATTTGATTATTGTGACTTCAAGCTACATAATCAACTTTTTATTTGTTATAAAACATTCCATGCTTTTGATTATTTGTAGTAAAATAAATTTACCCATTTATTTCTTATTTTAACGTAAGTAATCTATAAGTGAATTCACAAGTTGAGACTGCTATTTTGATGTATGCTACAAAATGTAATTTGTCAGGTGGATATATCATCATTATTTTGCAATGCTTATGGCACTGATCAGTCTCACATGGGAGATAGAAAGGCAACCTGATTGTTCCCAGAAGCAGGTTATTCTCTTATTTGTTTCAAGTAAAATTTTGGCTTGATTGTTTAATCTTATTTGTGCATTTAACCTTGCAGAAAGGTATACAATTGTTTATGAAATGGGCAATCATGCAAGGAATTGCAATGCTTTTACAGAACAGATACCAACGCCAAAGGCTCTATACTCGTATCGCACTGGGAAAGGTGTGTTTCTCTAAAAGCATACTGGCATGAATTATTCAAGAGAAATTTTTAAGTATAAGGTTCTTTTAGGTTCTTCAAATTCTGGGCTTCACCAATGTATTGTTATAAGGAGTAAAATTGACCCTAATATCTTAATATTAACTTCTCTTTTATTTTAGGCTAGAAGAATGGATGTTGTGTGGGGAGAAACTGCTGGAGTGGAAGGTCAAATATGGTTGTTATACCCATACTCTTTATCTTGCAGGTGGATTTCTGTGTACTTGCCACTTGGTTCTTTCTGAATTATATGGAACATTACTTGTGCTTTGTGAAGAATTATGCAATTTGCGAACTATGTTGTTACGTAAAGGCCGTTTTAGTAGGGTCATTTACACCTGTAAAGCCATCCTTTGAAACTTTCTTTTAACTAGACTATGCCCACATCCTTGATTTGATGTCCACTTTTGACAAGTCCAAAGATTAGTACTAGAAGCACAATTTCTGAATTTGATTTTTAAAATTGCTTGGTTTGATATAATGGGTCTTTGGATTTGCTCTTTAAAAGGGTTGTTGAAATATTAAAAACCAGACTTAGATGGTATTGAGAAATAGTGTCAGGGTGTGCTGGTGCTGTTTGAAGTTGTGTCAAACAGATAATGAGATATTTGAGTGTTTGACAAATTCTGGTTATTTAGAAAATAAATATATAAAATTGAAGGAAAAAGTAGGCCAAGAAGGGCAAATAAGTCATTTTATGTTACCTCCAGATAATCAAATCTAGAATCTTGTTATATTTTCCCCCTGTTTGTTCTCTTTGTAGGCTTTTGAAGCATATGTGGGTCTGCTGTTGCTGAAAACTGCAATGGTTGGTGTCATTTCCGAGTGGCAGGTAAGAAACCTATAATTGCAACGGTTGCATTACATATCGGCCTATTAGTCATATTTTGTTTTTCAATTATTCATGGTTGAAAACTCAGTTTTGTTGGAAACACCTGCATGATATATATATATATGTATGCTTAAGTTAAAAAACAATGCATTTTTATTCGTCACCAGGTGGTTACGTGTGGAATTCTTTTGATAATTATGGCTGTGGGGAACTTCACAAACACGGTTCAGACCCTCGTATCAAAGTCACGGGTCAAAGTCAAAGCCAAAATGAAGAAAGACAGAAGCAAGAGTGATTTGCTTCAGGGATCCTCATGATTGACAGAATCATCTTATATATCAAACTGAGGATATCATGCGATATTAGCATTTGTTAAATTTGATTTCAAACCAAGGCTCCTCTTGGTTAGCATGCTTAGGTTATCATGCGAAGAGTGAACCTTTATAGTTGTGCCTATATCTAATAAACCAGGTTTTATTGTGATTCTACTTTGTTTACACCAACTTTTAATGATCCTCCCGAGTATTCGGTTTTTTGAGGGATGAAATGGAACTTTTACTACATGATGTACATGTTCTTATAAGTTTATAACATTGTTGCTCTTGGGAAATGGTTTACTTAACTTCGTTGTGTGCTTTTTTACACTATTGTGTAATATTGTTGCTCTTGGGAAATGGTTTACTTAACTTCGTTGTGTGCTTTTTTACACTATTGTGTAATATGTTGACCCAAGTGTCTAAGCACAGCTGATTTATGTTGGAGTTTCATCTTTATAATAAATTATTCAAAAGCTCTTAGGTGGCGTTTGATTTGTTAGAATTTGTTGAAATTCAATGGAATTAGAATCAGAATTGTTTTAAATATAAGCATACATATGTTTGATATGTAGAATGAAAGTAAATAGAATTGGATTAAATTTCCTCAAATTCATTCACATTGAACACCCTGTAAGGAACTTCAACCAAACGAATTGAAATCTTCCCCTCCACCATCGTTGCCACCACTACCAAGTATCATCACCACCATCAAACAAATTAAAATCTTTCACTCCATCACCACCATCACTATCGTCACCACTACCACAATTGTAACCACTAGCAGTTTGTCACAACCAACACCATCACTATTGCCATTACTACCACAATTGTCACCATTGTCAATCTATCACAACCCCCACAGCCGTTGCTTCCACCACCGCCCCATCCTCGCTCCACCCCCAAGAAGGGTTACAGTTATAAGGACGAAGTTGCATAGCATGCAGAAATTGTTGCCACCACTAGCACAAATGTCACTACTACAGTCACAACCCCAAGGATGTTGCTTCCACCCCCCCACCCCCCACCCCAAAGGGTTAAAGTTCGAGGGACAAACTTCATAGCATGCAGAAAGAAGTTTGTAGTGTTCTTGAGTTGACCATCCTGGATGCTTGATCATAAGGAAACATGACGACTACACAGTGCACATAATCTAGTCCACGCTTGATGACTACGCAATGCACATACAAGTCTAGTCCACACTTAACTCAGCCGTTTGAATGAAAGATAACACGATGCACCGATAAAATAACTATCACCAAACACAGAAAAAGATAACACGATACACCAGTAGTAGTTGTGGAACCAAAAATATGAAACCTCTTAATATCATAAGAAAATGAAAGAACCCGGAAGGCTCAAGTTAGATAAACCAAACATCAGCAGCATAGAGCCAAACAAAACACCTACAATTACAAGTTTCCATAACCAGTTCAAATGTTTTTCTTGAAGATTATAGTCCAGATCGTATATACAGTTGGGACCCACCACTCTATTTCTTTTTCCAGCAGCTCCGGTCTTTGCTTTTTTGTTGGTGGGTCCCCTTGCAGGCTTCTCATTCGATTCCTGCCACATAATGTGCACACAAAAAGTCATATATGCTATATGGACACAGGACTCCATATGCATAAATGTATGCATATGTGAACCAATTTGAATATTAATTATGAAAAAGTACATATTTATATATAGTTAATCACATTGCACGAAACTACTTTACACATTCAGATTCAAAGTTACATGAAGAAAAGACTCGACAACTCGACAAGGGAAACGTTCAGACTCGTTTGGAATTAAGCATTTGTTAACATCAATGGGTTATGCACACCTCGAACTGGAAGACAAAAAGCTAGAACTTGTTTTAGATGGTACTCAAGAAGACACATTATATGAAAATCAATGGCATGATTAACTTAAAAAAAACTACCACCATGGAAAACTACTTTTGCCTGAACCCGGTTAAAAACACAACCACTTGAAAGAAATTTACAAATATACAGCAGAAGATAAGATTGAACTAATGTCAAATGAAAACTTACCTTCCTTTTAATGGGAGCAGATGTATTAGCGACTGGTTTAAAGAATGATTCTAATCTAGATGAGAGGGAGAGAACGCATTAGAAATGATGCCTAAAAAGTCACTAAATAAATGATTCACTTGACTTAATTACCGATTTTGTGTAGCCTTGTTCTTGGAAGCTTTTATTTTCTCTACTGCCTGATTTGAATCAATAATTGGTTACATATATTAACATGAAGAGAAATAATCAGGAAAGAAAATGAAAGGATAAAGAGAAAAAAAAGGTTAAATAATTTGGTGAATTTGCCTTTGTGACTCTGTCACTGTTGAACCCATTTTCGGTAACCAAGAAGTTTAACAAGCCCTGAAAGCGAGAAATAAATAAGCAACTTTAAATCTCTGGTCAAATTAAGAAATAAAATGTCCTTTTAATATGAAATCTGAATCTTCTTTACTAATAGACGCACTTCTTCGTCTGGGGCAGTCCATTTGATTTGAAGCTGCTCATCATCAATACAGACCAAAGGTTCTTTGAAAAGGCGTCGAGCCTCCTGGTATGGCCAATCTTCAGGTATTTGGTATCTGCATACACGCATAAATATTGTTTAAACGAATGAACGATTTTTACAAAGAGGTTTGTTTGTAAGATACCAAATTGAACTAAAAAATGAAAAAAGAATACTAATGTAACAAAACTATGACTAAAGGTATTACTTCTGGGACTCTTTCCTAGGAACAAGACAACTTTTTGAAAGATCAACTAGAAAAATAATGAACCTTTCGCGGTTTATATTCTCGAGAATACTCTCTATTGAGCCATGTTGACGTATGAGCTTCAAAGCTGTCTGGCCACCGATACCTATGATTTAAAAAAAAAGAAAAGCAAAATATGACTACGAAGTTACAAACCAAATGAACTTAATTGGAAGTAGCAGTGTGTGTAGGGAGTGCAGAAAAGAGTGACCTTAAGGGCTAAGGCTTATACTAAGAGGATGCTTTGAATGCAACAGATAAAAGCATAAAACAAGTAATTCTACATCTTTTCTCTTCAATCGGTAACATGAAAGTCAAAATTGAGAAGCATAACACATCGAAGAATTATTAATAGAGTATTACCTTTAATGCTGTCACAATAATCACACCCACATAGAATGCAAAGATCAATAAATTGATCCATTGTAAGGTTGAGTTCATCCAAAACCTGAGAACACCAGCAGTTCAACGTTATAAGCATAGTCAAAAACCATAATTGTCATTTACTCTGTTATATTCAGCACCTTGGAAATATCAAATTCCATCACAGGGATCTTCCTTGAGCTTGGGTCCATTAAATGGCGAAGAAATCTGGGTGCTCCGAAAGTAAGGGAGTCCATATCTTCAGACGCAACAGCATAAACCTGAGACAGATTGTAAGTTATGTACAAAATAAATAAAAAAGTTAATTTATGACTTAAAGACTTCTGGTATACTCAAAGTATAGTAATTCTTAAAAATCAATGTCGGTGGTGATGTACGTATTATTTTATTAATACGTAATATTGTTTATATAGAATTCGGTTTGAATGTAAGCACAAGGAAAATACATGCCTTATCAGCTTTGCAAAGGGCAGCACACTGTGCCTCTGCTTCAGATGGAGCCTACATAAATACAAATTCAAGAAATAAAGAATAATGAGTTATGATGCGAGTTTAGATTTTCTGTTATACTCCCATAACATCTAATTATACTATTTGATAAAATTACCTCAATGACGGGCACTCCCATAAGCCTAAGAAGTTTTTTGCAATCCTCATTATGTTGTTTAGTTACCTGGAATCAAATAATTAAGTAACTAATCTATTTAACTTTTCATTTTGTTGAGCCTTGTTCATAACTTATTACTTACCTTCACGGTTCGTTTACTAAATTTCTCAATCTCTTCCTTGTTGCCAGACTAAAATAACAGCAAAACGAATATGTCAAAAAGGATTGAGTGAAGGGCATAGAAATTGAGAAAATAAAAATGATAGCAACTGTCAAATGGTTAAAATATGCGTTGTTAGGATGTAAAACATTAAAATTACCTGTATGGCTTCATCTAAACCAGCTGTTGCATCTTCTCTTCTTGAGTAACTGTATCATAACTCTAAAGCCATTTAAACCTTACACCAAAACTATTGACAATATTTTCAAAATATCAACTGGGCATGGAACAAAATTACATTACCGTTTTGCAAGCTCTTGTTTTTTCAAATCAGGAGGCGCCCCATCAAAAACATAGCTGTAAACAGAGGAAGAAAACACTTACGAAAATGCTAGAATGTTCACATGTATCATTAAATTAAGAGGGAAAACTGAAATTACACTGGCTTCAATCCAGACTCCAGAAGCCTAATTGTCCGATTGAACATCCCTTGCAAATGACTGCCATATGGACAACCAATTGTGAAGTTAAATCCCAATGCCCAAATCTTTAAAAAATGTAAGTTCTATTTATATAAACCAATTTGACAACGGAGCTAGCCCAACATTAATCTGATTTTTCAGTGAATAAATACAACTCAAGTTGCAAAACTAAACACAAATTATCAATAGTTAACTCCCAAAAATACATAAGAGTTCCATCTAATAATTATTCTCTCTGTCTCGAAAGAAATGCATAATGATGAAAATGCCCTTAAGAACTATGGAAAGACAGTAACAGTGTAACACAATTATATTGAGCTGTCAATAAGTATCGGTTCAACAAAAAGACAATAATTTGTTTTTGCCAGTTTACTATATTCTAGCATGTGCTTAGCTGTTTTTGGTATAAACTAAACTCGATACATACTTGGGTGGTCTATAAAGTAGTTTCAATACATGGGCGGCCTTAAGAACAACTTAGTACACACGTTGCCTCCACAGACATAATCCATATTATTAAATCTTCACCTTAACTCTAAAATCTGTTCAACTAAAAGAAATTTGAGCTTAAGGAGATCCTAAATGGATATCACATAAATAATAACATATCCACAAGCAATTTATGAATCATCAAGTATGAGCAGAAGACAATTTATATACTTTATGTTACTTGTATTTCTATACTAAAGAAGGTTCAGCATCTTATTGGAAGCAGTCTCTCGAAGTAACGTTTGTACTCATCTCATCCTTCCCGAACCCCACTTTTATGAGCAAGATATTGCTGGATAAGTTTGTTTGTTTATGATGTTTTGTCCCAAATGATATGATAGAAAGTGAAACATCATGTGTATCTAACCTAGTCACTTCACCAGCCTCATTGGTCAGCATCTCTGTCCCAACTCGTCCGACAACAATCTACAGCATTTCAATTCATTACCCAACATGACACAATTATATGCAAGTCATACATGTTCAATTGCAAACATCGGCATAGGAATTTAGGTACCAGAAACTGATAGATGCTCATGCTAGCATCAATGGCAACTTTCCGACCGAAATAACTTTCAAATTTCTGCTCCTTCATCGCCTTTGGGGCATTATCCGCTAAGAGCTTCGTTAAACCCTAATCATGTATTCAAGAACAATTTCAAGAAAAACTCCAAATTAAAAGGGTAGAAACAAGAAATGATCTTTGAATTGTGCAAGCAACTACCTTTATCCCCATTTATGTGGGTTGATTGAAAAATCTGAAGCGAATTACAGCAGTTGGCCTATCAGAACTAGAGTTCTTGACGATTTTCCCGCCGATTTGTCTTTGCCCCTTGTGTAAAATGTTCGTCTTTCGGATCTTCGGTTATAGCGGTGGCTCGATTTTGGTTGATTTATTTTTTTTATAAAAATAGCTTATGATTTTTTAAAATAAAATTTTAAAAAGATGTTTACGTTAACTTATAAACTAAATTAAAATGTTGTAAAATAACAAAAAAAATATACTTTTAGAAATAAGAATAGTTAATAGGGAATAATAAAGATGTATAATAAAAAATTAGACTAAAAGAATTTTTCAAAAATTAATAAGTAACCAACTTCTTATGTTTTAATACATACTTTTTATCCTATATAAAAAGTCAGCGGGAACTTGAATATTGTCGTAAATTACGACAAATTTGTGACAACTAGGCGTGAAGCCTTAAAATTTCAGCGGGAACCATACTTTGTGGCAAATGTGTCGCAAATTGCGACAAATTTGTGACAAACTTTGAATTTTCCAAAGTTAAATATCAATTTGTTTTAGTAATATTATTAATAAAAATAAAAAAAAAATTCAATTTTGTATAATATTCTGAATATTATAGTTAAACTATTTTTTTATGATATTAATTAATGCTGATGAAATTATAAAAAAAATCATATATTTTTTTATTAGTATTATTTTGTATTTTATTTGAATTATATATATGTGTATTCATATGAATGTGATTGCATGTGTGCACATGTATTAGGGATCATTATGGTTTCTTTTAAAAAATAAAATCAAAAAAGGTCAAATATTGATTAACGAGTGTTAGTGATGACCAATAGATGAAATTAAAGCCAATATTTCTTATTTAACAACACTTAGAATCAATTAAGGGAGCTGGTTTTAGTATGATTCAATGATTGTTAGCATTAATTAATCGATTAGGGTGACTAAGTGATTCTATGTATATACATATATATATGACAAGACAACATTTGATTATCGTCATATCATTGTGTATTAGCGTTTACGTATGTGTTCAACTTATAAAATTTGAAGGAGTAAGAGTTTTTCATGTATAATAAAGACAACAAAAAGATAACGCGGAAAGAACGATGTTTAGAACTTGAAAAACAAAAAAACAAAATAGTTTCTGACGTAAACTCGTCACAAAACAAGTTTTGCGACAAATTTGCAACAACCTTGTGTGTCACATTTTTTATTTTTTTCTAGCAGTGACCTACACTATGTCTAACTTACATCTTTCATATCCTCCATTCTAGAATCTTAACTAATCCATTATTTTGGACAGTTTTTTCTCATCATTTCAAGTCTATACAACAACCCTTTAACTCCTCTCAACGATTTCTTACGTCAAAGTAGCTCGTCACGACCCAAAAACACATAAAAATATTGCATATAATCACTTCAATTACAATACAAACCCCCATGACACTCCCAACATCATATGAATATTTAAAATATTATATTTTTCAGTAACTTAAAGATACAAAAGACACGGATACTTGATGGTCATAAACACATTTTTAATAAAAACTAGTTTACCTTAAAAACTCGATTTTGGCATAAAATGTAAATATTTATAAAATGAGTTCAAAATTATAATCTTAAAATTTCTAGAACTTAAACATAAATAATTAAAGTTAAATATAATTTTTCATGATTTATGAAGTTGTATTTTATTTTGTACTTAAGATTTAAAGTTTGGAAAATATATATTTCTAAGAAATATACAAAAGTAAAGTTGGGGTTTAAACATACTGAAATATAGGATTTTTTTAATATAATATATGGGACTAAATGGGAGAGTAAAAATCTAATTAAAATGCTTAACATGCTACAACCGATACTAAACTAGCATTTAACGAGACTAACCGGGCCATTTAACGAAAACAGTAAAATATAAAAGTTCAAAAACTATAAGATTCTAGTAGTCTAATAGTGATAAGAAATGACTAAAATTAAAGTTTTATAATTTATAGAGTTGATTTACATGTTAAACAAAAATACAAATGTTAAATATGTTAAAAATATAAAAATTATTATAAACAAGCTCCATTTTCAAAATATTAGAAGCTCTAGAATCTAACAATATAGTAAGGTATATTAAAGTAATCTACTATCAAAAATAAAACCAAAGCCTATCACTAGTACAAAAAGTTATATAAGGTGCGAATCTAATTTTTTGAAGGGACGGGTGGGCTCAAAAACCGTCCTTTATAACCTTCATAAAATTCAAATGAGTGTAAATTGAGTGAAACCGTCCCTTATGTTACTTTAAAATACGAGTATTATGACCGCCCTTTATGTTAGCTTTAGGAGCGGATTATACCCATATTAAGAGTTCCCCAAGAAAACCCTAACCTTGCTTTCTCTTCGGATCCAGTACATATCCCCAAAAAAACCCTAACCTCGCTTTCTCTTCTCTCTGGCTTGTGAGAAGCCAATTTCAGTCAGCTTTCTCACACCTAACGATCTCCTCCGATCTTCCGAGAAATTCAACAAACGAGCATCTCCTTCGATGTCAACATTCGTGTGCTAGGTTAGTAATATTTGATTTCGATCTTAGATGATGTATACTTTAGCATGTCCGATTCATTGTATATGGTTGCTTATTATCAAAGATTTTATGCAGTTGAACACGGGTATCATGTCCGATTCGATTTCTATCAGATTCATCATACGTGGATGCTTCTTAGCGAGATTTGATGTGGTACCACTACTCTACTTTCTATCTGTTTGGGTTGCTCGTCTTGGGTTGAACACACTAATCAGGTTAGTCGGGTTCAGTTGAACGCATTTGATTAATTATGTTTTTAGATGAACACATTGGTCAGTTTAGTGGGGTTGGGTTCAACACATTTGTACCCGTGCTTATGCCAAAACAGACGAGAAGGTTGGATTATTCCTTAATTGTATGATGGTCTGGGTTGCTCTTCTTGGGTTGAACATATTTGATTTGGTTTGGGTTAAACACATTTGTACCTGAGTCAATGTCAATTACCATTTTACAATATGTATATTAAGCATGTTCAATTAATTTGGGATTTAGGCTTCCCACCTTTAGAACCCTATCATTTGTAACTAGGATTTCACTTGAATCCAATTCAAATTGAACCCTCTTCTTATTCAAGCTGTAAGATTTGTAACTAGGATTTTTGATGGATAA
Organism: Flaveria sonorensis; assembly: GCA_025506505.1. NCBI lineage: Eukaryota > Viridiplantae > Streptophyta > Magnoliopsida > Asterales > Asteraceae > Flaveria > Flaveria sonorensis. The sequence goes on from CM046432.1 coordinate 56,638,366, forward strand.
CATTTTTAATATGAATATGGTTTTATGATGTTAATGGATGGTGTTCTTGATCTTGCAATTTGTCAATGACCAAATATTTAAAGACACGGTTGCAAGAAGGTGTGTTTTATATATCGGGTTTCTTTTGTTAATTTGTTATATAAGAAACTTTTTGAAGTATAAATATCTAATTTTTATGTTTAATTGTATGATTTTGATGTTTATTTTGAAGTATTATGATGATGAGGTTCATAATGGGAATTGAATGAAGTGAGAAGTATCTCTTTAGGTTCACATAAGTGGATGAAAATGGCTATTAGATGAAGATAATTCTTTGAATTTCAAAACAGCCATATATTCATGCATTGGGTAAGTGAGTCATTAAGTTAACTATACTTTATTTGAGCTGTACTTTTTAGCAGATTAAGGTTCTTCGTTACTAAAGTATTCTTGAATTTGATTGATATATGATATATCTATAATAGCATGATCATTTTTAAGCTGTTGATCTTTTCTTGAAGGATCTTAAAGGTTTTGCATCATTTAATATGGAGTTGTATAAGGAGATTACTCAATCCCTAACTTTGGAGAATTTTAGGTATGTTATAAACAAGAACATTAAGCTTACACAAGTTGTTATATTTGGTTTTTAGTTTTTGTTTGGACTGCATTTTAGGAAATATGATTTCGCTATCTGGTTTAGTTTACACTCAAATTTGGTTTTTAGTTTTTTTGTTTGGACAACGGTGATTAGACTAAAATAATTATATAAATTATATTTATATATGTATGATACTTTAATATATGAAACATTTGATACGCAATGTGATAATTTTTGGTTGATTTAGTGGTTTGTACAGGGAATTATTTCTGGATATTAAATAATTAAAATATTTTTTTCCCATCATTTAAGCATAAAAGGCGGGTTTCATAATTGCCTCTTTTAAAATTTTGCTGGTCATTTAGTTAAGCCATAAGGGGAGGTTTTACAGCCACACTTATTGATGTACGTAAGGGGTGTTCCAAAACCACCCCTTATGACACCGCCCCATATGATCAATAGCATAAGGTGTGTAGCCATATGGGGAGGGCTAAAAACCGCCCCTTATGACCATTTTATCCCCCCCATTTGCTTCTTTTTGTACTAGTGTACCCAAACCCGAAAACACATTAAAAAACGAACCGCGAACGTTAAAAACATAAAACCGACAATAAAGACTTAGAATCTGAAATTTTCTTAGGAATTGACTTTATTATGATTAAAATAAGTCAAAAACCAAAATTTAACATTTGTAGAGGTTTCTTCTATTTTATATAAGAATTGTCTTTATTAAAAAGTAGCTAAATATAAAAAAAGAAAGTAAATTATAAAACTCTCCATGAGTTTAAGTTCATAAAAATAAATTATTTTAACATAGTTTACGTAGCTTGTCCAAAACGCTCTCCGATGCGCGCTTAAAATACAAAAACCAATATAACAATCCCAAATCATAATATTAATATTTTAGAGACTAAATTATACCTAAAATAAGATATAAACAATATATAAAAACTTTTCAAGGCACCCATAATTTCCTAAGTAATAAATCGCATTTTAACCAACACAAAACCACGAATTCTAAAAAAGGCCTTAAGAACCATTAAGGAAATTTAGATAACATGTTAAGGTATTTATTTTAGTAACCTAACTTACTTAAAAGCTGGAAGTCTCATTATAACTAAACTATGTACAAAAATCCAAACTTTAGCGTTAAAAACATCAATTTAAAAAAGTCTAGGGTCCAAAACTGGCAACTACTAAAACCTTGTTATTTTAGCACTAGAATAAACTTATAATAAAATATATATATATATATATATATATATATATATATATATATATATATATTCTAAACTAATAATTTATGTACTTGTAAGATAACAGAACACACATCAAGATACCAATATGTAAAACATAACGTTTATACATATGTAACGAAAATAAAAAAATCAAATAAAGTAAACTTAACACACGTGCGAAGGGACATAGATAACTACTTAATGATATGCTAATACATGGAAGCATGCTAGCCGGTAGCACACCAAACACCCAAGCATCTACTTGATAACCATGTGGACGTACAATATTAAGTGAGTCTCATAAACCTTTTTTACTTAAATTTTTGGGTAGAATACATACTCTCTAAAACTTGTTTTGTGATGAAATACTATTTGCTCTTGACCCTGAACAAAACATAATCATTAACTCCATCTAGAGCCTCGTGATTATGGATAATACTATTTAGGAAGTCTCCCGCACACAATGATCCCTTATGACAGGAAAACCCCTATTGAGATTCACTAATCGTTGTGTCACAAATTAATGCAGTTTAACTGTGCATAATAGGGCACACTTAATCCTATAACAATAAAGGGTATGGGTTAGGGGATGTTTTAGAACTCAGGTGGGTAGCCCAAGTTAAAATTTGATTATGATACATTCTGTCGTGCACCAATAATTATGATTTACTTATGTATATATATATGAATGATTATGAATCTTAATACCATAAAAACTTAAGCTCACCAACTTTATGTTGACTCGTTTTGAGTGTGTATTTCAGGAAATTGTCAGGTTATAAGGGGGAGTCTTTGATTAGACTCCCCAAGCATTGGATTAAAACTATAGATAACAAGCTTGATTGTACTTAGAAGACTCACTCTAGAAGAAACCGTGCAAGAATCCTAGACAAGCTATATAAGAAGGCTGCCTTGAGGAATAGAAAAGAATAGCTTTATGACCTTTATCTATGCTTAAGCTAGAGACGTTGCAAGTTGTAATAGAATATACTTTATTTATAATTATTCATGTAAACCAATGACTCATTATTTTTACATACATGGTTTCTATTGTGTTAATTTGATATTCAATCATCACGACCAGCCTCCTTTGTCAGGTGTGACAGATTGATATCAGAGCCATAGGTTTTAGCAAATTAGATTTCCTAAGGAATCCTAGGCTTTAATCTAAACATCCTAGAAGCTTGACTAATAAGGCTCCAACATTATTAAGGGTTAACTATGATAGGTACCCATAAAAATGTTAAGTACAACATATAGGACACCTCATACTTAACTAATAAGAAGTATGATTTCTTGATGGGAACAATACTTGGTTTAGGTGTATGCTTGTGTGTATGATATAACTCTACGCATATCGGACAATGTTGCTTGCACACACTACTTATCCTTATAAAAAGCATTATTGTGGCAATATGTCTTTACCTTCTATTTAGATTTTATGACTTAGCATGCTTTAGAGTTTGGATTGCTACATGTTATACTAATATACATTGATTATTAGTTAACCCTTGGGGAGCAACTAGGTGCTAGACACACACATAGATAGAAACATGATATGATGAATATTGTCACACCCTCAAATTTCACGTGTGGGTTGTACCGTGAGGCGTGTGAACAAATCATGATCTAAGTCATTAGTTACTCAGAATGACTCTATATGAAACATTTAAAAACAACCCAGAGTTTGGAAAATTTAAAACTATGCGGAAGCGTTTTGTAAATAAGTCAAACCCAAAGTAATGAAATGTAAAATGCGCAAACACGCGTCAAACCATTATTTAAAACAAAATGTATATTAAATCCCAAATGCCAAACAATGTCTATTCCAATGCATGCTGACCTATGAGTGCTTCTAGACGCTGCTGATAACCTCGACCTGAGAATAGCATACAAAAAGAATCAACACAACGGTCGGTGAGTTTAAGAGTTTGCGTTTAACATAAGTAGTAACATCGTTGTCAATAGCGAATAACGGTAAATAGCGACAAACCACCTATATGCTATGTGGCGAATAGCGGTAAATAGCGACCGCTATTTCGTGTTTAGCGATTAAGTAGAATAATATGTAAGAATGTTTTACATTCAATAGATAAGCATGTTAGCAATAAAGTAGTAGAAAATCTAAGCAAATACCCCTAAAATAGCTAAAATACTCGATTACTAATCATCTAAATCTCATATTTATAAAAAATAAAAAATAAAAAATAAAAAATAAAGAAATAAAATAAAAAATTCCGCTATGTGGTCGCTATTTACAAATAGCGAGGGAGGGGCGCCACGCTACATAGCGCGCTATAGCGGTCGTTATAGCCGCTATTGACAACAGGGAGCAGTAATAGTTGTAAAACATAAGAAGTGCATTGAAATAGATAGCTAGTCTATATTTATAATTAATAACCATTGTGATTTCACGATCGAAGCTGACTGTGTTCGCTTGTTTGCCTCCCGTCACGACATACCATGTCGTGACGATGTTTGTGTTTAGGACAATATTGCACCAGTTTAACCTCAAGTCGCACGGGTGGGGCTTGTCAGCCCCTGTAGTACTACCCAAAATTTCCCCGCTAGTTACGATTATTAACGATCCAAAATTGCGAGGACTTTCAGGTATATCACACTATGTTACACTATACATGATTTATAATAATAGAGCATTTGTAAAAGAGTATGCTATCTGTCTCAAAAAGAGAGTGTTTAAAAGTGGGGTATGAACTCACCTGGTGCGCAAACGAACAATAATGGAGAGCTAACGGTGAGTGGAAAGACAACCCGTCAAAGGTTACCTAGAACACGTGAGTACATAAGTACGTGTAACTAGAAAGTTTAACAACTCTAAGTGCTCAATAAACACGTTGATCCAAGGGTTTTGGAAAACAAAGACTCATTTGACCTAGTTGACCCGTTTGACCCGTTGGTGACATGTTAATTGAAATCTTTTAAAGTTTGTTAAGATTTGAGAACTTCATTTTGACTTCCTGTTGATCAATATATATACTTCGAAAGAGTTGAGTTATTTTTAATCAAGTCACAAAATCATTTAAATTTTAATTGAGACGATCCAAATATTATTACTTTTAAATTAAGCTAGATTAATCTTAGTCCAGCTTAACTAAATTGTAATAGAATCGATTTAACTCTTTAATTAGACCGATCTAATTAAATTGAGTTTTGACATTCTTTGGATTCGATTAAAATTTTAAAACCTGATTTTGTTTGAAACACAAAAACAGTTGTTAAATCATTTTTGTTTTTAAACAAAATGAAAAATTTAACATCATTCTCTAACATTCGTGTTTCAAGAAACCGAGCTATCTTTCTTGCTGCAGGTAGAAAGAGGTTTCAAGAATTCAAACAAAGGAAACCAAGCTGCTGCAACCAACCAAACAACAGCAGGAAATCAAACAAAAGCTGCAACCAACCAAACAACAGCAGCATATCAAACAATAACAATTCATTGTTTGACAAGACAAATATTCAGTTGCACATCAGTCACATCGAGAAAGAACCGATGCATTTATATTTGTGTGATCTTGCAAACTCAAACAACACATTGTCTAATGATTTGATCAAATGCAGGTTAGAGATGGAACAATCTCACAGAAATGATCAAGCACAAATCAAGACGTTGAATCAACAAAACATCAGTTTAGCTCAAGAGATGAACCAGTTGCAAGACAAAATGGTTCAACAAGAAATCAAACTTGAAGAGTTAGCTGCTGAGCTTGCAAAAACCACAAATATCAACAACACAAACATTTCTCCATTGCTTGAAATTCCTGAAGACAGAAAGATCAATCTATGCTCATTAGCATGCATAGATGAAGTGCAAGTATATCGGAAATATTGCAACAATCTAGCATACATGATAAAGGAGGAAAGAGCTTCACATGCAGAGGAACTACAAACTTCTGCTAATCAAATCGGTTCACTAGAGAAAGAAGTTGATAACTTGCTTAAAGAAAACCACAAGCTGAATGCTCATGCAACTGAACTCTCTGTGAAGTTAACAAACATAAAGGCTGAAGTTGAAGTCAAAATATTAAAAGCAAGTACAACCAAAACAATCAATAACTTGCAACATTATATTGAGCGTCTAAATCAAGCAATCAATACAGAAAAGGCTACAAATGCTGAAATTGAAGATACAACATAAAGCCTTTGAAAATAAAATCAATTCTCTGCTGAAGGATGTAGACAAACTCTTTAGAGAAAGATTTAGTCTTCAAGCTCAAGTTAAAAGCCTCACTGTGTCTCTAACAAAGACAAAAGCAGATCATGCATCAACAGAAATTAAACTTGAGAATTTAAAGCTGACTGCTAGCAAGTTGGAAAAACTACTTGATGCACAAAGAGATTAGAAGAAGAGTGCTGGAACTACATATCTTGTTGTTCCTCCTCCTTACAATGATAACTACACAGAAATGTCAACTTCAATGACAAGTCCAGTCAAAGAAGATTCAAATATGCATGTTCATCCACCATCCACTATCACTCAAATCACTTCTCCTGAAACAACATCAAAGCTGTACCCCAAACCAGAATCACCACAGAATGAAACCTTTCATTTCTGTGATGGTCAAGATGGAGATCCTGCAAGTGTTGAAAGTGATGAAGAAAACAACCAACCAAACAAAGCAACATTGACATGTACTAACCATGTCATTGAAGAAATCACTCCAAAACAAACAGCCACAAAAATCCAAAGCAGCAAAGCCTGACAACAAACAAAAAGCTATGGTTCTCTATGAGAAATTCAAACCAGCTGGATTTCTTGAACCAGAATTCATAAAGGCCGAACTGAAGGCAAAGATTAAGATGGAGTTAAAGAACAAGCTGAAGCCTAATGTACAAGAAATCAAAGAACAGATCAAAAGGAAGAAAACCAGATCTAAAAGAAAGAAGAAAAATTAGACCAAGTCTTCTACACCTGATCCAAACCAACCATCAACCTCAAAAGCTACATTAGAAACACCAAAACGACAACCAATTCTCTATGAAACATGAAATTCAGATTCACACAACACGTCTGAGTGTAAAAACACTGAGAGTGATACATATATATGTCCTCAAAAGAGAAAGCAACAAAAACAACCAAGACAAAAGGCTGTGAAGTTCTAATCAAATCCAAGCCTAAGGGAAGAAGATCCAGACCTACTCTTTACTGCTTAAATTGTGACATGAAGAATCATACCACTTCAGAGTGTTCATACAGCAACTCTCCAACATCACAACACACAAGAGGTCAGATATCTTATCATCCATCAGAGTCGTACTCACCGAGATCGGAGCATGAGTACTACAACAAACGTCATAGCTACTCTTATCCTCGATCACATCGGTATGTGTATGATTTTAAACATTATGATATTCATGATTATTGGGCACAAAGACATTATCCTAGATCATACACACAATATAAGTATGATAGATATAGGAATAATGCTTGGCATAATGGCTATCATAAAAGATCACATCCATCAAATTATTATAATCATGATTATAATCCTTATGATTATTATGATCACATGCCCAGAAGAAACAAACATGATCAAGTACAAACATCCTTTGTTACACCTCCACAAAACTTTCAAAAGAAAAATAGATTTTCTAAACCAACCAAAAGATCTTCAAAAGCCAAACAAACTTCTTTTGTTAAACAAACTAAAGTTGAGTCAGTTAGTTCAAAATCAAAACAATGTTGGAGAAAGAAAACAATTTTAGGAGGTGAATCTGATACGTCATCAAAATAAGCAAATCATACACATACCAGCAGGTCACATATAAAGATGCTAATGGACAGCTCAGGACAGTAATGGCCTGGGTTGAAATATCTAACTAATTTGCTAGTGTGATAGAGACAGTTATGGAGGCCTGTCAACCCAAGAAAAGTTAGCAGTGGCTGATCCTTTCCCATGACAGGAACGTTCTTCCTACTCATGATATTTATGATTCAACTGAGCCAAATGGAGCAGAAATTAACCATGATTCAATGCAGGACATCAAACATTCATAGAAACTATGATGACAATGCAAGAAACAACCGATGTTTCATTCCATCTGCTTAGTCTGATTACATTGCTACATTGACTAACTGTTGATGATCTCTATTAATTTGAAAACACATATGCCATTTCTTTATTTTCTCAAAACCAAAAATCCTAAAAAGAAATTAGAAAATCAAGAAAAGTCCAAAAATATTACTATTATGTAATTATTTTTGAATCTTCCTGTATTTACATGAAAAATGATAGTACATTTATCTATTATCTTCTGCATCTATTTTTCAGATCAATGAAGACTGACAAGACTCTTTTTGATATGTCAGTAGGCTCAGCTTGGATTCAAGATAAGCATATTTGTGATGAACTAAATTAATATGCATTGTGGACCAAAAACATCTTAGGGTATTGGTAAGCAATGATTTTTCCAAGTGTTTGCTTGTGTGGTTACCTAAACACATCATACGAAAATGGTATATAAATTTCTTATTGATAAAAGCATCTGTTTCTCCTTTGTTATATGTAAATACAAACCTAGAGTAAACATAAGGACAATTTCTGTTGTGCTGAGCACATACCTAGTTGACCTTGCACTAAAAGTGCTTATGCATGCCAAAAAGGCAAAGAAAAGAATCCTAATGTTGATCAAAGCTAAAAGAATCCCAATGAGGATCAACTTCCAAAGTGAAGTGTAAAAAGAATCTCAAAATGGATCATATAATGAGAATTTATAATCTAAGTAGTCCGGTTCAAATTGAGATAAAGTGTCACTTTGCATTTCATGAGGAGGGTTATTCTTCCATACTTCTGAGTGTGGGGTACTCAATTAGCATATCTAATCAAACCAAAACATTTTAAATATCACAAAGTGTTAAAAATAGATTCTTGCAAGAGTTCAAGTGGACAAACATACTTACAATCAACTTTGTTCTTTGTCTATGTCTCTTAAAAAGTTAAACATTCTTTGATGTAGAGAATTTTGGATTAGTATGATCTCATTGCAGTTAAAGGATTCATGCTTGTAAATATCATAATTTTGAAAAATATAAAATTTTAAAAAGATTTGTCATTTTTAGTATTTTTCTTAGTTTTGGCAGATTTACATGTGTTATTGATTTAGGAGTGAAACTTTCATGCAATACCTCTATCGAGTGGATTTAGACTTTTGCAACTGATGAATTGCACAACATGCTTGAGTTTCTCATTCAGTTCAAGATGTTAAGTGAACACTCCTGCTTCTTTCAAAGATCTACTGCTAGTTGCTTAGAACTAAGAATCCTCCTCTTGGTGTCTCATACACAAAAGTTCCTCACCCTCCAAAACTTTTGTTGAGGGAGAGTATATGTCAAGTCTGAAGAATGTCTGATGCTTCTCCTTCGCTTCTGAAGTTGAGATAAAGCTGCTGATATTGCTACCTGTGCAATCCACAGTGTTTGCAAATGGATGTATTTTCAAGTTTTCAAAATAAGACTAGAAGATAGTTGATGAAACATCCATGAAGTGCCGAAACAAAGTCTGTATGTGAAAGTCTTTTTCTTAATGTCTTTTTCTGAAGCTTCTAAGAAGATGCTACTAAAAAGGAGGAGAAGACTGCACTTCAAGACAACACATCAATCAACATCTAAGGTTTTTGATAATCATAAGGTTTTGGCAGCATCATCTTAGGGGGAGTATTGTTGGACTATTTGAAGATGATACTTACCAAAACCTAAGTGCCGAATCTCATGATGATTACCAAAACCGACACGGTGAAGCTATGCTGAAAATATGATCAAAACGAAGAAAATTGACCAAAGTCAAACTTGGTCCACCGTGGTCAAAGTCAACAGTCAAGATCAGCGGTCGTCCCGAATGACGTCAGCACCCGGCAGTCATGCATCAGCAACAGAGAATTTATCAGACTTAGAAGAATATTTGTGTAATCATTAGGGCTTAAATGTAATTTTGTTCATTTATGTAAAGAGCATAAATTGACTAGGTGTAGTTTTTTTAGACTCTAAGCATTGAGAGCACTAACAATAACAAAGTAGAGACAATTAGTCTAGTGAGAGAAACAATCAGGTTGAATGTGTGTGATAGATAATTTTCTTACAAACTTCCTTTGTAATCTTCTAGCATCATCATTCATATGAATGAATGAAATTTTTTTAAATATGTGTTCTTGATTGTTCATCATTTATTCATCATCATATATTAAATCTTGCAACAGATCTTCACTTGAAATCATCAACAGGTCTGTAAGATTCCGTATTACAGATCTGATAAACGACAACAATACGATTGCAATATTCGATCCATCTGTATCGATTTTCACATTTTGATTTAAGAATAGAACGATTTAAAAGGTGTGTGAGTGAGATATTATTAAAAAAAATCCAAAACGAAGACAAATATCAAATATAGAAAGGTAACACGTTAAGATATCATCATAAATTACTTGGATTATGTTTCAAAGTCAAACTAACACGATTTGATATCACTTAGAATATTAAAAATAGTCTTTGTCAAATAAAGCTTATTATATATATCACATTTAACACAAATAATATCATATTGATATTGATTAGCAAATAATACAATTAAATAAAAAAATAGTTTTATTAATCAAAACCATTAACTATAGGTGAATTTTTGGTTCCAACTAACAATTTGATCAATATTAATTTCAATTTAAATTAAAGCTAAACATCCCACTAATATTAATGTATAAGTACCAAAATGGTACTGGCTTAGCTGTATCACGTATCAAGAAGTATAGGAAATATGTCGTTCTTTGTCCGTGAATAATTCAGCTTAGCTGTATCACATATCAAGAAGTATAGGAAATATGTCGTTCTTTGTCCCGTGAATGATTTAGCTTATATGGTGAACAAAAAGTGTAGATTTATTAGTAGAATTAAAGTAGTTTTAGTTAATAGTTCTAAAAAAATAAATTATACGAAATTAAGGTATAAATTTATGAGAAAAATTAAACTTTAATCACCTAACCAAAGAAAGGACAAATATGTAAACAATGGTTTTCTTCCAATAAAAACACACACCATTCAAAGACACCACTCAAGCAGCAGTCCTTCTCAACCTCCCATTATTTCTTCAGCTCAAGCTCTCCAATGGCGAGTTCATCATCATCCTCTGTCTTCATTTTACTCATCTTGACGATTTTCCCGCCGATTTGTCTTTGAACCTTGTGTAAAATGTTCGTCTTTCAATGGCGAGTTCATCATCATCCTCTGGATCGACTTTGTGTTCTAATATTCTTAAAAAAACTGTTGTTTACACCAATACACCATTTAGTGTTTACGATCCAACGAGAGGTAAAGGGTTGTCTAGGTAAAGTGTTTTCCATGCTCTAACGTGAGAGTAAATATTATAATAGATGAATGAACGTGACTTAATGAACGTCACGTGTCTGGTCGGGGTGTCATAAACTGAGAAAATGACTCCATCGTCATAGTCCCTAGTATGACACATTTTAATACGAGAACTCTACGTGTAACATGTTGAAATAAACATTTTAAGTTTAATCCAACATCAAAGTGTTTGTTTCTATGTGTTTTGCATAGCCGGCTTAATGAAGCATGCTAGTATAAACTGTCAAGGATGAAAATTGATGTTTCAAAATAACAGAGAGAAATCTTGATGTTTGGAGTTTTCTCAATGATGAAAATTACTGTTTACTCCATTATTAAATTACTTAAATAAATAATGTTATCCATGTCTAACTCACACGTTTTAATATCAATTGAATATTACTCTATCGTATAAAAGTTATACATCAAATTTAACACAAATAATATCATAGTGTTAATGATTATTAGCAAATGATAAAATTTATTCAAAAGCTAAATTAAACAATCCCACTAATGTTAATATGATAATAATATATATGTACAAAGGTCCCGTGGTTTAGCGTTAGTAGCTCGAAAGATTTGTTGAAAATGTGTCGTTCGACGTGTGGTTGATACCAGTATTTAACTTAATCGTTCTCAAAATAAATTATAAAAAAATCAAGGTATAAATGTTTGAGAAAAATCAAACTTTAATCACCTAACCGACGAAATAGCAAATGTATAAACAATAGTATAAATAATAGTTTTCTTCCAATTAAAACACACCCCACACATAGCAACCACTCAACCAGCAGTTCTTCTCAACCTCCCATTTCTTGAGCTCAAGCTCTCCAATGGCAAGTTCATCATCATCCTCTGCCCTCATTTTACTCCTCTTGACGCTGTTATCGGCGTATACCGTGCATGCTAACGGGTGCTTTTCATCGATCATAAGCTTTGGTGACTCGTTAGCTGATACTGGAAACCTCAAACAAACCTATTCTAACTCAAATCTTGACCCTCCCCATTTCTTCTTTCCACCCTACGGCGAAACCTTCTTCCATAATGTCACCGGCCGGTGCTCCAATGGCCGCCTCATCATTGATTTCATCGGTATGCACTCGTTCTTATTCAATCTTTTATAGCATTGTAGTTTGTGTGTGTATATACACAAAGAGTCAAGGCACTTTTGTTTCGTTGGTACTGTTATATTAACCTGATTAACTTTAACTAGAAACGAACTTGAAACAATAAGTTCATTCTTGTTATCACTGTTTTCAGGACTGACCGGTTCAATTCTAAGAGAAACTATAGAATTGGTCTGAGTACGTATAGCTAGAGGGAACGTCGATGATATTATATAGTTGATTGCTTACACCATAAACGACAATTGCAAATAGCTGTTTACACAAAACCAAACCAGTAACCGAGTCACACACCAAAACCAAAAAATCTGACCCAAACTGACCAGAGTGTCCGTATATGATATTATATTAATAGGGATCTATTCAATTGAAAACCAAAAAATATGATATTATATTAATAGGGATCTATTCAATTGAAAACCAAAAAAATAAAAGAACTTTAAGAACCACTTTAAACCAGGATCATCAAGGGCTTTAATTAATCGGTGGCAAAAAGGTAAATCAACCGATAAGTAATGACTAATTAATTACATATGTAAGGGTATTTTTAGAATTCAATTCTCCATGATCGTGGGGCATGCAGCTAATTTTCTTTTTGAAAGTCTCAACATTAAATGCTAAAGATTTATTCTATACATATTTTAATAATGAATTAATTAATATGGGTCACATTTTGTAGTGGTCTAGTTAATATTTGAAAATATACCAACTTGAAAAACTTAATTTGTTTATTTCTTAAAATGAGTCATTTATTTCTTTTAGTGTTTGGGATTACCGTAAGATACTAAGGAATGTTAATTGTTTGTTTTGTTGGTTTGATAAATACTGTCTATGTGTATTATGTTTACCAATACTACAAATGAAGATACTTGTATGTAACATCATGTAATTAATTTTTTTAATGATATTTTAAGTTATGTTCGTGTATTAACGTGTCTCTATGCATTTGGTGAAGAAACTTGTTGCATTAGTAAAATACTCGTTCTTTTTCATAATTTATCAATGCATATTCTTATTAAAACAAATCTGGCTACCTTTTAGAAACTCATTTGATTTATTTTAAAGACAGAAATGCATAACTTCATTTACATAGAATGCATATGCGTATTTTCATCAACATAGAATGCATATAAGTATTCAATATATATCCATATAAAGTTTCAAGTTACTTTTATCATACATGCATATATGCATTTAAAATAGGAACATATATGTAACTTTTAAAGTTAGGTGAATATGTATATTTTAATGCATATATGCATACATAGTAGAGTGACCCGTGCTATGCACGAGATTGTAAATTTTAAAAATGCTAATTCTGATAATTTGTATGTTAGTATTAACCAGTTGTAAAAAATTCACACGTGAAGTGCTGATAAAAAAAATATAACAAAAAGTAATACTGTTAAAAAATGAATCCTTGAAACAAAAGAAAAGAATAGCGAATATGTGAATGATAATTTTATTAAAGTTAATGTGCTATATTGTAAATTGGTTAAAAGAAAATAGAATAATTTTTTTTAAAGTTTAAGAGATTAAGTGTAAATTTGATTTAACTTGATAGTATAAGTTATATAGTATATAATGGTTATAAAGTTAAGTATTTAAATAAAATAATATTTGATTAAAATTGAATTTAGTTACAAAAGCACATAAAAAGTAAATATAGATTTAAATATTAAGTTAAAATATAATAAATAAAATAATACTCAATGAATTAAATTAAATAATCTAATGTGTATTAAATAATGTATTAATAAAGAGAAGTTTATTAAATGGGGGTAAATTAGGAATTATTGCATTAAACACTTATAATCTATGGTTAAAAATATTTTAGGTGTCTTACATTTTATGCAAAATTACAAATATATCCATCTAAAATGTTTTATATGTAGTATAAATATAGATGAATAAGTGCATATATGGGTATATGTATAAGTGCGTATATGCATATGTGTATACTTACATTTAAAATAGGAACAAATATGTAATTTTTAAATTATACATATATATAAAAAATATTTTTAAGGCAAATTCATACATCATCTCAAAACAGGATATATCATGAAAATAGTTAAACAAATTGATCCCCTTAAAAAGTCAAACCACATAGGAACTTAGGAATAGGTTTCGGTTAGTTATAAGTATCATTAAACACGTCATATAAACAAGACTGTTTATATGAAAAGATTTGATGACTAACAAATAATTAAATAGAACATTCTTACTTTTAACAGGTAGTTCTAAAATATGCCTTTGAATTCATATACAAACAAAAGCTCTTAACACTCATAACAATATGTACATAAAACATAATGATTACCTCTTTGTACTTATAATGAATACGGCACCTACATGCTTACATGTTTGTACTTCTCAAAGTACGTTTAAGAAGATAATATTATTATGTTTTAAAGCATCTATATTTTTTAGAGGATATGACATATTTTTAAATGCTTGTCATATATTTTAAATATATAAAAATAAATTAAACACAAGTTTGAAAGCTTATATAATTTATTTTAGATAAATTGAATTTTAATAATTCAAACTATTACTCATTGGTCGATACTAGTTCATACTATTAATTTGGCCAGTATTAGTTTCAATTTTTATTTTTATTACCAACAACAGTCCCAACAGTATAATTATTATACATTAACACTTGATTTGTACTTATTTTAGGGTTGATTTAGCTTGTATGTTTTTTTTTTCATTTCATTCATATTTATTATTATGAACGAAATCAAATCGAAATCAAACGTAAATTTTAATAATTATGTTACTGGGATTGTTATTGGCGATAATAATACAAGTTAGGCCAAAATCAATAGTTTGGATTAGTATTAGCCAACGAGCAGTAATTTAGATTATTAAAATCTAATTTGTTTTTATTTTATTATTAAACACCGACATAAGTTTTTTCATAAGAAAACAAAGAAAAGAAAAAGATGAGGATGGACTTTAGACTTTAGAGAAGATTAATAGATAAAGAGGTAATTATGAAAGAGACCGAAGTGTCATGATGTGCGTGAGGCAGGGACAAGTCAGAAAGGTGTGGCCTTTTAATTTTTATTATGAGAATATAGAAACCGCTAGAAAACAGATACTAACAAACCCGTTGAAAATGTTCATAATAGAATTTTTAATTTTTGAAAAAGAGTAATTTATTATTTTCGTTCCCGAGATTTGATATATTTTAATTTTTTTACTTCTATGTCCCTAACATTTAAAAAATTGCTATTTGTATCCATTTTTGTTAACCTTGTTTATTTTACCTGTTAAGTAGCCATCACGTGCACCTCATGTGAGGAGTATTTATGTAATTTTGCACCTCACCAGGAAAAAAAAAATACCTAAATAAGTATTGTTCAGTTGCCCCGAACATTCAAATATTATTCGGTTGCTTTCAATATTCAAAGTTGATGTTCACTTAACACGTAAAACAAACAGGGTTAACGGAAGTGGAATGACAAGTTTTTAGAATGTCAGCGACGTTGATAGGAAATAAAATTTGTTTGGATGAAATTGGCTAAAGACATCAAACCCCAGGGATGAAAATATCAATTAACTCTTAAAAAAAAATGAATGATTGAAAATGTTTCTTGAAGTTCTTTTTATTTTCTTGGCTCTTATTTGAAAGCCCTCTATATTAATAATGTGTTAAAAGTATTATATATTACATTTCATTTTATGGATTGTAATTTATTCAAATGTTAAGTAACGTATAAAAATGTAGAGATTATTTTTAAAGATTTACGAAGTATTGATTTTAAAACCAAAACCAAAGCTAAAAAGGAAGTGAATACTATCACCGAAGTGAAAACCGAAGATATTGAAACCTAAGGGAAAACAAAAAACCGGAATATCGGTTTTTGGTTGTCTTAGGCCAAAACCGAACCAAACCGATCCATACACACCCCTAAGTTGGAGAGACCCATTCCATGTAGTTATTGTCAGGTAGTGTCCGTGGACGTTCATAAGTGGTTGGTTATCGGTGCTATAGATATTTCTTTTGTAAGAACTGTATTTTGGCAACGCAAGGATTGTGCTAACCATATATAATATATCATGTTATTTTAAACAACCGCTAATTAATTATCTTTTATTTATTAGCTTTTTATCGTTATTAATTGAAGGTGAGACTCTTGGAATGCTGCGCATATCACCTTACGAGAAAATTAAGACATATAACGTGATGGAGATAGGCCAAGGAGTAAATTTTGCAGTGGTTGGTGCAACTGCATTAGATTCATCTTTCCATGAAGCCCAAGGCGTTTACAATCCATTTACAAACGCATCTTTAGGTGTTCAATTAGAATGGTTCAAACTATTTTTACCTTCTCTTTGTGCCATTGAGTCAGGTAATTACCATATAACCAGTGTCCATTAATTTTATTAAATGAAAGATCATAAAAATCATATAGATACTGGTTTATTGTAGAGAAAATACAAGAGGTTTTTGGACTTTCATTAATTGAATGGTATTATTATAACTAATAAGAAGTTATATTTGTACGAAATCATTTAAAAACATACGAAGTTAGGCAATTACATATGTAACTAGTAAAAAACTATAAGATCATGACAAAGAAAGCCCAGCCACCCCTTTCTTCAAGTTTAGTTCAACGTCTCATCAAGTTTTTACCCATAGGTTTGAAATATAACTGATTCTTCTAATCCATGCAATTAAGGATATATCTAAATTTGATATTTTAAGTTCCATTTTCTTCAGGATATACACTTTGTAAATAATGTTCTGTCACTTCTGAGCATAAAACAACCGATGAGTAGTAGTTGTTCGAGTTGAATTGACAATTTAACAAACACAATCTTGTACTTTTATATACAATTTCGCATATTATTATCAGAATTCTCATTATATCTAAATGTTTTACTTATAGATTGCAAAAATTTACTTCATAATTCCTTAATTCTTGTGGGCGAGATCGGTGGTAATGATTACAATCATCCGGTAATAGCTGGAAAATCCATTGATGAGATCAAATCTTATGTTCCCCTAGTTATTAACACCATTGTCTCGGTTGTCAATGTAAGTATAAAGGCGTATTAAAATATGTTTTGCATTCAGTGTAGCTAATCGATATGAAAAATGCAGGACTTGATTGATCTCGGGGCACAAACACTTGTTGTTCCTGGAAACTTACCAATTGGGTGCTTAGCAGTCTACTTAACAGTTTTGAATGGTTATGATAAAGCAGAATTCGACAATGCAACAGGTTGCTTGATACAACTAAACAAGTTTGCAGAGTACCACAATGAGTTGCTTCAAATGGCTTTAAATCAAATTCGAGAGCTCCATCCTAACGTTAATGTCATTTATGCCAATTATTACAACGCTGCCATGCAGTTTTATCGTTCACCACAAGAATTCGGTAACCTTTATAAAGTTACAAATCTTATATGTTCGTATATAATCACGCATTGTGATAGATGGTTGTGCAACATAACATGTTGTCTTTTAATTTTCTTAGAAAGGTAAACACACACTAATCTACTTTTAATCTTTTTTTTTTTTTTTTTTAAATCTATATCATCGCCATCGTAAGACTCAAACCGTAAATCTTATGGAAAGAGACATTACAATATGTATTTTAAACAAGAACATTGACTAAAGTCACAGAAAAGCACTACCAATTGTTGTCCAATCTAACAGGGAGCAGGCAAAAAGTATTATTTAAAAGATTTTAAAACGACACCAATATCAATTTTAATTATTTCAATACATACAACTATTTAAAATTTAATAAATAATGAACATATTAAATGCAGTTACGGAGCTATTATTGATATACTTTTTGACACACTTTTATGTCAATAGAGCTTTGATATATAACTTAATCAGAACCATTTTTACAAAAATGAGCCAAAATCTTTATAGGGTTTACAAATGGAGCTCTAACAGCATGTTGTGGAGGTGGAGGACCGTATAATTACGATTCGCTTATAGCGTGTGGGGACCCATCATCGACAAGTTGTGATCACCCTGAAACATATGCTAACTGGGATGGATTACACTTAACTGAAGCCGCATACCATGTGATTTACATGAGTTTATTTCAAGGAACATATACCACTCCACAATTTAATACTTTGTGCCCTACTACAAATGTACAAGCAGGAGATGCATCATCAAGTTCGGTTTAAAGCTTCTAGTACAAGTAAATGAATTTGCAAAAGAGATGTTATTGTTAGTTATGATTCAACCCCAATTTGAAGTGATTTGTGTAGTTTGATTTATATGTGAATAATCTTAATCCGCATGTGAACTCACACACACACACACACACACACACACACACACACATATATATATATATATATATATATATATATATATATATATATATATATATATATATATATATATATATATATATATATATATATATATATATATATATATATATATATAACTTTATTGTAGTGTGTGTGTGAGATCGGTTTCTAAATTTTTATCAAGTTACATGTTCATGCCGATCGTTTAGCTTAAAAGAAAATATTAAGATTATCCATAACTAGATCAAGTATTAATTAAAATTATGGCTTGACTATGATTTATAGCTAGTTAAGTTTCCAAAAAAAATACAAATTAAGCATGATGATAACTAATATGCGTGTTGTTTTTCTTTTTTTTTTAACTTCCATGGTTTTCAAATTCTGATTACTAAATTCAGATTACAATAAAGTTGAATATATATTTTTATATTTTCTTACATCCATAGCTAGATCAAGTATTAATTAAAATTATGACTTGACTATGATTTATAGCTAGTTAAGTTTCCAAAAAAATACAAATTAAGCATGATGATAACTAATAAGCTGGTTTTTTTTCCTTTTTTAACTTCCATGGTTTTCAAATTCTGATTACTAAATTCAAATACAATAAAGTTGAATATATATTTTTATATTTTCTTACATATATCTACATATAAACTAGATTGTGGTCTGTATTTGGCACACATCATTCAATGATTGGACCACGCCTTCGTTGTTATTTTTTATAATTTTCTTTTTCAATGTTTGATTTCAAATTCATATATGTTTGGACTCGCTTCGCAGGTTGTTTGGTCCACTGGTAGCGTAGCTTGTGTTTTTTCTTTGCGTTTCTTGCAACTATTTTAGATTTGCATTTGGTTTCTCTTATAAATGCATTAAGTTTCAATGTGTACAGTAAGATGCTGCTAAAAACACATATAAGCTTTTTGATGAAATGTGTGAGAGAATCAGAGGTTCTTTATGATTTCAATTCAAATCTTATTGATTCCTAAACATGATTCTGATCTTTGATGTGGTTATGTTGTTTTTGATTTGTTGTATCCCACTGCGACAATGACAACCTTTGAAGTATCGGAATTCTTCATATAAATCCAATTTCAATAATTAAGGTATGATGGCGATGATATCTAAACAATCTTTCAATCAATTTGTATGTTTAGGATTTGCTTTGTTTTAATTGTTTTGTGGGTGTTTTGATGAACCAAGTGCATGTTGTAGTCTTAAAAGGCTTAGAGTTCTTTTGTGAACGCTGATGATGATGATTTAACGTCTAATGCTGATTATTGAGTCTAGTACTGATCATTGTGTTATTCATTATGCTTAATGTTGATCATTGTGTTTAATCTTGACCATTGTGTTTAATGTTGAGCATTGTGTTTGCATTGTGGTTTTTTAAAATGAAGAATTTTGAATAGCATAATGTTGAAAAATATAAATTTTTTATGTTTTCAGTCCATTTTGTAATTCTCATCAAGTATTTATGTAATCCTCGTCAATCAGAAGATGACACTATAACCTGACGAAATTACACAATGACCTAAAGGAACATGAAAAAAAACTTTGTTTTTTATATCAACACTATATATGTTTTATAGATTAAAAAATGCTTGTTTTCATGGTGTCACACCTTGTTAACCGAGACTCGTCCTGATTAACTGATGTCAACACAATGAAGTGGAAGCAATATTTTAGACTACACTAATTTCAAATCCCAAAGCCAATAGCTAAGTGGCATTATATATAAATAAATTATCCAAATTAACATTGTCTAAACCCAATTAAAATATTCTATTAAATTGTCTCCAACGTTATTAAATGAATAGAACAGTGGCTAAAACTCTAAAGTCCAACTAAGGTGGCTTCAATTCTTTTGTCACGTGCTAAAATCATTCTTCTCTTGAAATACACATAAAAATACATCAACATAATATTGGTGATCTCATAAGTTTAAGAACATGACTTATCATAAATAAAATATATAAACAGTAACATCGGTGAACTAAAGAAAATATCACAATCAAACCTTGACATGGGTTACCCACTCAAATGCTAAAACATCCTCTAACCTATACCCCTTATTGTTATGGTTTTATGCGTGCCCTACTAAGCTTGGTTAATATGTACTAATTTGTGAAAAAATGATTATTCAATCTCAATGGGAGGGGGGGTAAGGGCCGATTGTGAGCGAGGGACTCCCCAAATAGTACTATCCACAACGCATGCGGCCCCTACTAGAGTTAATGATTGTGCTAATGTTTGGCAACAAGAGCAGTAAATATTGCATCGTAAAAATGATTTTAAAGATTCTGTATTTCACCTCAAAAATATTAATATAAAAAGAGGGTTTATGATATAGCGCACGGAATGAAATCGAAGCTCAAACACGTTGATTCTGCGAATACCCGTGATGATCTTTACCCAAACCTCAAATTCGACCCCAAAAGTCACGAATTTGAAAAGACAAACTTTTAATTGCAGAAATGATCAAGTGCTCATCCCAATTACATCAAGACAACTTAAATAACAAGCCAAAATTCGAACGGGCCTAAAACAAACAACCATGGGCCAAACAAAAGCCCAAAACAAAACCGAAAAACTAGAAAAAAACATAAAAGTGGCCCGAAAACCCATTTAGAGGCCTTATTTTGGAAAAAATAACTGGATAACCCGCCTATGGCAGTTACCATGACGTAGCCCTCGTTTCCACGGTCGTTTTGACCGGTAGCACGTCAGAAACGGAGGCTCGTAGCCCAGGTTATGCCCATTTTCGTGCAGCGCGGTCTTGGGCCTCCAAAAACATTAAGGCCCGGTCTTCAACACTTGGGCCCGCATCAATTTATGAGTTTCATAAATGGGGTTTTGATACCAATCTGTCACACCCTCAATTTTCACAAACGGGGTTTTACCGTTAGGCGCATCACATACCAGTATCTCAACCGTTAGTTACACCAAACGACACAAAAGTTACAAAACATAGTTGTGCAATATTATTAGAAAATCTCAAAAACATAATTAATAATAAATTCAAGAAATCATTTGTGGAAGCATAATAATTCGTAACTAAAATGCGCAAACACGCGTAACTCAAATAAATGTAATTTGCAAAAAAAATATTGTTTAATCATCTAAACCAATCAGTGATGTATGAAATATGAGATGCTCCTAGCCGTGCACACCTTATGAAGCTGAAAGAAACATGCTAAAGTGTTAGGGTTGGTGATTTCATAGGTTTTGGTAAACAGTAACGTAATTGAAAGCAAATCTAGTAAACAAGAAATATCAGTAGATAGCTAGTCTACATAACAAGTTACATAGTGTATGAAGTTCACAACCTAAGCTGACAATGTAAATGTATGCCTTGGCTGTGGGTACCACACCGCATCAACAGAAATTAGGTCAATTAAACACCCGTTTGACGTGCAGGCGTGCTAGCACGACTAGCCTTGGTGGTGTTTGTCAAACCCAGTAGATCTACTCAGAATTACCTTGTTAAAGTACATAAATTAACAGTTCGAAAATGAGGACTTAAATTAGTACAACACTAGTAAATATGTGATAATACAGTAATACTGATCAAATAAACAACATTTTGAAAAGATCATGTTTTTCTTCCCCAAAGGAGATTATAAGAAAGCGGGGCCGTAAACTCACCTATAATGCACAACAAATCAGTAAGTACAAGCACAAATGATTAAGTTTCCAAATAACCTGGACGCATATTTAATGTTTAATTAATATAAAGTACTAAAAATTCAAACTTACGGTTTTGTGTTCCTAACACGGTTACAATGCAAGTAAATGAAACTTCCCCCATAATACATCTTACATATAACACACATATACTATATCTATTCTATATATATAATGTAGCAACACATATAATATATATAGTATACAACACACACACAATCACATGATTTTAATCACCACCCAATCCTCCACATCTGCTAACATACATCCTGCCATGCATACCATCATACACACTGACATCAATTTTAATATTCATGTAATCCCATTCACTTCATCCATGTACAATGATACCTTCACATCACATGTTTGTTAAATTTTTTAAAAAAATAAGGTTCTGCATAAAATAAAAAAATAAAAAAAATGAGATCAATAGCGACGACATGTCGTCGCTATAGGTGTCTTCCTTTTTTAAAAAAAAAATTAAAAAACACCTATAGCGACGACATGTCGTCGCTATTGATCTCATTTTTTTATTTTTTTTATTCGATAAAATCAGAAACCACGACACTTATAGGAACGATTTGTCGTTCCTATAGAAAAACTTATGCCGACGATCTCTATCCCGACGACATATCAGCCTATTACAACTAACTTATACGAACGAACTCTATAGCGACGACATGTCGTCGCTATAGGTCAAAATTAGCTATAGCGACGACATGTCGTTGCTATAAGGTGCCATATTTTTGTTGCTATAGACCCACTTTCTTGTAGTGACATCACATTGAATTGCATGTATATATAAGCACACCCACGAACCTACTGTTATAAAACACGCACACATGCTCGAACCCAATTCCCACATCACCACAAGACATTCATGCACATCCATCATCGCCATATACAAAGCAACCACATACACAAAATTATATTACTAACCCACCACACAAAAACAAAGTTCAAAACACCACTGCCGAGGGTTCCCCTCGATCACCACCCAAACACCCCACAAAAGCACTAAATCACACCCGAAACCCAAATATCATTGGCTACATACATACATACCCCCATATGAACCATCACATAGCCTCACACGAATATATATATATATATATATATAAGTATCTTCAAAATCAAACTGCCATGACATAGATACATTCATCGATACATACATATAACAAAGTACACATCATCTTCATGCATCAAAGTATACATATATCACAACAGAAACATGCTTCGAAACACACACACACAGTAAGAACATCAACCCGGGACCCAACCGAAACCCATTGCCAAGAATCGCAACCGAGATGGAACCGCAACGCACCGCAACGAATAGCGAAAGGAAGAAATGTAACTTACCGTAACGGTTATGGGAAAGGATGGAACTTGAGCGAAAGGCACACGATCGTGGTGGAGGAGTTGTCGCCAGAGAGGGAGAGGGAGGGGCTGCCTTGAATGATCGATACGCTCGGTGGAACCGTCGACGGCAGAAAGTCCAAATGGTGCTAGGGTTGCGAAGGAAGAAAGAAACGTATGGGGTCGTTATATGGTGAAACCAAGTTTAAGGAACATTGCTCTTCGGTCCCTTAGGTTTACTTAATTTGCATTTTGAGGTTTTAATTAGCTTTGGTTAACTTAAGGTTAAGTATTATTAATTAAGTGAAATTAATTAAATTTAAAGTAGCGAGGAGAGGTTTGATAACGAAAATGATGTTAACTTGAAATTACAAGGTGTCACACATCTTAGCTTTGTTGTTATGGTAAGTGTTTAAGGTCTAGAGTGCTACCGATCTGTAAGGTTCCTAAGTTCATTTCACATGTATTTGCATCTTATTAAATAGTCATCTAAGCCCAAGCCAAGAGTTTTAGATTTACCTTACGTGAATTGTTAATTTCCATTACACCTTTGTAATTTGTTTTTAGTCATTGAGTTTTTGAAGTTTTAACTTGATTTTCATCTAAGTATGGGTCAAAATATTACATTCAGATTGTAACATTTGTTATAAGTGTATTTTAATCCTAAAACAGTAAGGTTTCAACTGTTGACAACTTTGGTCCCTAGATTTTGTTAAATTAACACTGTTAACCCTAAAATTTGGAATCTTTCAGCAGTACACGATCTTCCATTTAAAATTCCAAAGGCTTGTGTTGGTTGTCCGCGTAACTCTTTTGTTGATCTCGCGTGGCGTCGAGGCGCTCCCGCATTTGATAGATCTTGTCAGTTGTCTCTTGTACTATCTCAGGTCCGTTCAATTGACTTTCTCGTACTTCCGCCCACAGACCATAGATCGACACTTGCGCCTATAAAGTGCCTCGAACGACATGGCTTTTATACTTTCATGATAGTTATTATAAGAAAATTCAACTAATGGTAAATGGGTGTCTCAATTTGCACCAAAATCGATCACGCACGCTCTCAACATATCCTCAAGTGTCTGGATCATTCGCTCACTTTGTCGTCCGTCTGAGGGTGGTATGCGGTGCTTAAGTCTAAGTGCGTACCCAACACTTTTTGAATTGGATGCCAAAACCTGGAAGTGAAGCGGCTATAACGATCGGATATTATCAACAATGGCACCCATGTCTTGACACAGTTTCATCAACATACAGTTTGGCCAATTTCTCCATCTTGTAGTCTTCTCGTATTAATTGTCAAAAAGTGTACCGACTTGGTCAATCCGTCACAATCACCCATATGACATCGCGTAGTCTTAGGGCTTGAGGGAGTTTTGTGATGAAGTACATCTTCATCCTTCTTAATTTTATAGCTTTTTAGATTTTGTATTGAAACATTTTTTTTTATTTTTATAGCCTTGCAGAAAAAGTTTTAAAATACTTTATTTAATCCTTAAATATCTACCCTCTTAAATATTATGTAAACATTTTCTATAACTTTTAAGTGCAAATCACAACATGTTATAACAATAATATTATATGTTTAATGATATATTTATCAGAATTACATGTATACAATTTTAATTTGTAAAGAATTATTACGTTAAAATGTTTTATTAGTATGAATTACAATAATAAATGCAATATTATAATATACTTAAAAACAAAAGTTTGTGGAATTTTCACCGGCCTTTTCATCCCTTTAACTTCTAACTTTTATATTTTTATCCTCTTAAACTTCATAGAAACTTTATAAAATATCATTTTAATTCGCCACAAGTTTCTAAAGTCCCGGTTTTAACCCTGCACAATTTACTTAAAAAAACTAATTTGTTACGTTTGTATTTTTATATACATGTCGCTATAATTTTGAGCCCTGTTGTGATGTAAATCTAGGTAAAAAAAACGAGTCGGGTAAAAAATAAAACGTATCGTGCTTTTTCCCCATATACACTTTCGAATGTCTACGTTTAAACGTTCGTCAACTTATGACATAAACTTTCTTCAAAAATGAGTCAAGTCAAAAATAAAATATTTTCGTGCTTAATTTTATATACGCTTTGAGTTGGTTACGTAAATTTTGTTTGGAAATGCATCATGGTAAAATACAATATGTTTTCGTTCGACGATATAAAATAGACTTACTCTACATTTTGATATAAATTTAGTTCGGAAACGAAGCAGGATGATTATAATCTATATTTTATAACACCGCATACGATGTCCCTACATGTGCTTTTTTATTTACATTTTGAGTTGGTTGACGTCTCGACATAAATTTTATGTGAAAAAGAGTAGGATTAAATATAATATGTTTTCATACAACGATAAAAATTGAAGTTACTTTTATATTTACTTAAATTTAATTTGAAAACGAATCGGATCGATTGTAGTTTATAATTTATCACGTCGTGTCCGATGACACCACAACGCGTGATAAAAAACTAGTTATCTTCAAGATTGACTTTGTGTTAAAGTAATATTTCAATGATATATTCATAGATTACTACATAAGATCTTAGAACAAAACATCATGATATTGATAGATTATTATATATAGAAATATAATTGAAATATAATTGAATATATTGCTTAAAAACACATCTTTCAATATCATAGTTGTTTTTATAATTAGTCATAAATTTATATCAAATAATATATATAATGAGTAAATTATACTTTTTTTTTTCTTTAAATTTGCAGTAAATTTCAAGTATTGTCTTTAACATTAGGAAATTACAAGAAGTGCCCTTTACAATCAAATTTGTTACACGTTCAGTCCTTTCGTCTAAAGTTCATTTGTTTTAGTTGCTAAATCTGCATATGTGCCTCTCATATGAAGGTACAATAGTCTTTTTGTACCTAAAGAATTATGATGTAATTTATTTTAATAATATCTTTCACTTTTTGACTTTTTTCCCTCATTTTCTCTCTCAGTCTCCTCTGTAATCATCTCCCACCATACCATCATCCGTCGTCACCCTCGTCGTCATCGCCACCACCATTGAGCCACCATTTATTTGCGACTAAAGATGGTGTTGTGGATTGTGGATTTAGGTCACGTGAAAGTCTCCAACTAGAGATCTAAAATCTTGAAACCCATACCCATCTGAAATCGTGAAATTAGACGGGAAGAGTAGATGATCGTGATGACAGCTGTAAGGATGGGCATATGGAACTAATGACATTTCCAGCTATTGCAACTGAAGATGGTGGTGTGGTGTGTGGATTTAGGAATTGATGGTGATGGATCTGGTGGTGAAGAGGGGGTAGCGATGGTGATGGGTATGGTGTTTGAAAGGGTAGCGAGGGTGATGGATCTGAGGATCTGGTATGTGGATTTGGCGATGATGAAGATGGAAGATGATGATTCTGTGGTGGTGGTGGAGGTAGGCGCGATGGAGGAATGGCGACTATGAGTGATAGAGAGAGAAAGAGGAGTAGATGCTAGCAGATGACGACAACGGTGGAGGAATGGCGATGATGGCGGTGGAGGAGGGCCGGGGTGGAGGAGGGTCGGCGGTGGAAGAGGGTGGCAGTGTGATGGGGTGAGTTTATTTAATAAAGGTAAAAAGACCAATTTACCCTCATGTGCAAAACATATGACCTGATTTAATGACTAAAACAATGAACGTTAGGAGAAATGACTGAACATGTAACAAAACTTGAACGTAAAGGACAATTCTTGTGATTTCCTTAGTAGAAGGACAATACTTGAAATTTTCTATAAACTTAAAGTACGAAATTTGTAATTTACTTAGTATTTAATAAATTAGTAGAAACAATATATAAAAAGGCTCGTCTAGGTTCGCGAGCAAGCTCGAGCTCGATATGTGAAGCTCGGGCTCATGCTCGATATTGTAATGAGCTTTTTCAAGCTCGGGCTCGCTCGAAGACATTAGAGACGCATGCGTACGTGGTACCGGAATGTGATCGGAGAACATGACTCACTGCCTTCTCATCATCGTCTATCTGTATTCCCCTCTCTTTCTCTTTCTCTCTCTCTCTCTCTAAAATGCCATACACACACACGTAAAGAGAAATGACGAAGAGGCGTAATCGACAACACATGGTCAGACACGATAGCAAGCTACTGACAAAACAACCGCTTTCTAGCTTGAAGCACCAACCTCTTTATTTGTATTCCTCTCTCTCTAGCTCTCTCTCTCTAAAAATATGTGTATTTATTAAAAAATTAAAGATTAAGGAAAAAACATAAAAAATCAAAAGTTTGATAGGCAAAGTTAATACATAGAAAAGTTACTATTCATTTTACATGTGTATAAATAATAGAGTAATTTTAATTATTTCTTTCCACCATATTATGGTCAAATTTTATTTCTTTTTATTTTATGACTGTTTTGTAAATGAAACTTTACCTTTAGTTTCAAATTCTTTCCATTAATTTGTAACCAACATTTACTTTTAAGTTGTTTTATTTATTTAAACCAAATCGTTGCAACACGTAGACATAACCCACCAGTTATAATTATTAATAAGCAAATGTAAAATTAAATCTAAGGCTAAACCAAATTCTCAAATTACCCTTAAATTTGTGAGAAAAATTTTTTTTAACACCTAAACGGACAAAAGGGCAAATAGGTAAACTATGATTTTCTTTCCAATATCTAGACACAACATAACGTAACCACTCAAACCATTTCTCGAGCTCAAACTCTCTAATGGCGAGTTCATCATCATCTCTCCCCATTTTACTCATCTCAACGCTGTTATCCGCGTATAGCGTGCATGCTAATGGGTGTTATACATCAATCATAAGCTTTGGTGACTCATTAGTTGATACCGGAAACTTCAAACAAATGTGTTCTAACTTAAAGCTTGAACCTCCCTATTTTCTATTTCCACCCTTGGCGAAACCTTCTTTCACAAAGCCACCGGCCGGTGCTCCAATGGCCGCCTCATCATTGATTTCATTGGTATATACACGCTTTTCTTATTATCTCTTTAAAGGCATCGTATGGACAGCTTTAGTTTACAAAATTATGAAAACTTTTTAAGGTATTGTTTGAAGACGATAAATTTTATTGAAGTGAGAGATCGAACTTGAAAGAAAGGTTTTATCTAATTAGATATTGTTTTCCAAAAATCTTGAAGAAAATATGGTTATTCTATAGTATCCACAAGAAGTGAGATAAACTCATAAACACGTGAAACTAGTTTGGGGTCGAAGGGAATGCAGACCACAAAAATATTGCTTGAAGTTATGCTTTTTAGCCTTGAAGGCCACCCTCTCTGTCCCCCACTCTATTCACTACAAGAAAGTGGGTCTATAGCAACGAAACTATGGCACCTTATAGCAACGACATGTCGTCGCTATAGCTAATTTTGACCTATAGCGACGACATGTCGTCGCTATAGAGTTCGTTCGTAAAAGTTAGTTGTAATAGGCTGATATGTCGTCGGGATAGAGGTCGTCGGCATAAGTTTTTCTATAGGAACGACAAATCGTTCCTATAAGTGTTGTGGTTTCTGATTTTATCGAATAAAAAAATAAAAAAAAAAAAAAAAAAAATGAGATCAATAGCGACGACATGTCGTCGCTATAGGTGTTTTTTAATTTTTTTTTTAAAAAAGGAATACACCTATAGCGACGACATGTCGTCGCTATAGGTATTTTTTAATTTTTTTTAGAAAAAGGAAAATACTCTATAGCAACGACATGTCGTCGCTATTGATCTTATTTTTTTTATTTTTTTATTTTATGCAGAACCTTATTTTTTTAAAAAATTTAACAAACATATAATCAAGAAAAATCCAATGCAAGTTTAACAAACTAATAATTCATACAACTTCAAATATAAGTTTAACAAACAGATAATTCATACAATTAGTTTAAAATTCAACAAAATCTAACAAAAATAAAAACGCTAATGACCACCAGGTGGTCGTTGCTGCTGCCAGTAGCGCATCATTTCATCTGCTCTTGAAGTAATCGTTGCATTTCTTGTATTTGTTGTTGTTGTTGTTGTTGGATTTGTTGTTGTTTTTGTATAGTTTCTTGATTTTGTTGTTGTTGTTGTCTAAGTTCTGCAACTTCATCATGCAAATGTTGTGTTGGAGGAGGTTGCGAGCTACAAAAATCAGGGGTGGGATGTCTCACCACGCGACCAACACCTCGTATATGTCCTCGCCTTTGACCTAAGGCACGCTCAATGCATTGAATCTCATCAACAGCAGATGAGTCTCCACCGGTCTCGCTAGAGGATCTCACATACTCCTCTTGAATTCTTTCCTGCATTAAACTTATTGAATATTTGTCAAACGGGTCATTTTGACCAAAACACACTTAAACATACTAGAATCACACAAAAGTTAGTTCAAATGGGTCATTTTGACCCAAACACACTTAAACATATTAGAATCAATTAAAAGTTAGTTCAAACGGGTCATTTTCACCCAAACGCATTTAAGCATACTAGAATCAATCAAAAGTTAGTTCAAACGGGTCATTTTGACCCAAACACACTTGAACATACTAGAATCACACAAGAGTTAGTTCAAATGGGTCATTTTCACCCAAATACATTTAAGCATACTAGAATCGATCAAAAGCTAGTTCAAACGGGTCATTTTGACCCAAACACACTTAAACATACTAGAATCACACAAGAGTTAGTTCAAATGGGTCATTTTCACCCAAACCATTTAAGCATACTAGAATCAATCAAAAGCTAGTTCAAACAGGTCATTTTGACCCAAACACACTTAAACATACTAGAATCACACAAGAGTTAGTTCAAACGGGTCATTTTCACCCAAACACATTTAAGCATACTAGAATCCATCAAAAGCTAGTTCAAACGGGTCATTTTGACCCAAACACACTTAAACATACTAGAATCACACAAGAGTTAGTTCAAACGGGTCATTTTCACCCAAACACATTTAAGCATACTAGAATCGATCAAAAGCTAGTTCAAACGGGTCATTTTGACCCAAACACACTTGAACATACTAGAATCACACAAGAGTTAGTTCAAATGGGTCATTTTCACCCAAACACATTTAAGCATACTACAATCGATCAAAAGCTAGTTCAAACGGGTCATTTTGACACAAACACACTTAAACATACTAGAATCACACAAGAGTTAGTTCAAATGGGTCATTTTCACCCAAACCATTTAAGCATACTAGAATCAATCAAAAGCTAGTTCAAACAGGTCATTTTGACCCAAACACACTTAAACATACTAGAATCACACAAGAGTTAGTTCAAACGGGTCATTTTCACCCAAACACATTTAAGCATACTAGAATCCATCAAAAGCTAGTTCAAACGGGTCATTTTGACCCAAACACACTTAAACATACTAGAATCACACAAGAGTTAGTTCAAACGGGTCATTTTCACCCAAACACATTTAAGCATACTAGAATCGATCAAAAGCTAGTTCAAACGGGTCATTTTGACCCAAACACACTTGAACATACTAGAAGTATGCCATATAACCTTGACCACTCCATCCAGACATATAGCTACGAGCAGGATAATCATTTATAGTCCATAATAGAGCTGCACGCATCCTGAATACAGTTTTGGTTGATGCATCTCTCATTTGAACTCCTTCGGCCCATAACATTTTCAACTCATCTATTAAAGGCCTTAGGAAAACATCAATGTCCTTTCCAGGAGATTTAGGCCCGGGAATAAGCAAGGTCAACATAAAAGAAGACTCTTTCATACATAACCATGGTGGTGTGTTATATGTTGTCAACACAACTGGCCACATACTGTAAGATTGACTCATGTTACCAAATGGATTAAAACCATCTGCAGCCAAACCCAAACGTACATTTCGGGGTTCTTTGGCAAAATCAAGAAATTTTTCATCAAAGTCTTGCCATGCCTTCCCATCAACTGGATGACGCATCATACCATCCGTTGAGCGTCCAGTATAATGCCATGTCATTTCTTTTGCTGTGAATCTTGAGCTATACATTCGTCGAAGTCGGGAAGTTAAAGGAAAGTAGCGCAACACTTTTTGAGGTACTTTCTTCCCCTTTGTGTTTTTGTCAACCCATCTACTCTCGTTACAAACCGGACAATTTTGCATCATCTCATTTTCTTTCCAAAACAGAGCACAATCGTTAATGCAAGCATGGATAGATTCATATCCTAACCCAATCTTTCTTAATCTCTTCTTAGCTTCATAGTATGAGGCTGGAATTTGATTTTCTTTAGGGAATGCAACTCTCAAAAACTCTAAAAGTTGGTTAAATGAACTATCCGTCCATTTGTTGATAACCTTGATATGCATTAATTTTGCTAAAAAGTTTAAAGAAGACATCCAACTACAACCGGGGTATAACTCGGTATTCAGCTCCTTAAATAATGCATCAAACTCCAGGTCAAAACCAGTTCCACCTTCGTCTACATTTTCTTCGTTAATATTCTGCTCCGCCATAACATCATCAATTACATCAAACATCTCATTATTTGTTGCTGGAATTGATTTTCTTGGAGCAAAAAAGTCTTTTATTTCTGAAGCACGTGGATGTTTCTCACCATGATAAGTCCACGTCTTATATGATTGTAGAAACCCATTGTCATGTATGTGGGCATAAATGATATCCAGATCCTGCCGACACCCATTGCAGCATCGTTTACACGGACAAAAAGCTTTTCCTAAACTATCGACATGGTTCTTGGCAATTTCTAGAAAACTACGAAGACCTTTTATAAATTCCGGAGAACTCCGATTTCGCAATTTAATCCAACTCTTATCAATTGTCATATCTATGGTATTATAAAACATGGAAATACAACTTTATCAATTAACATATACACAAAGATGTACTAACATTAAATTCATATACACTTACATATACATACATACAGGCATAATCACAACACATAATCACTTACAAGTATACAAACATACAAATATAAAGCATACCTACATACACAATTACAAAAATACAAACATACTTACATACAAGTATACAACATACTTACATACACACTTACAAGTATACAAAAAACATACAAGTATACAACATACTTACATACACAATTACAAAAAACAAACATATAATATACTAATGAACAAACATATAAACATAAATACATACAAACATTCACATACAAAATTTACATAATTACATACATATAAACATATACATAAACAACTAAATACTTCAAACCATATACATATAAATTAACACATATAAAAATTCATACAAACTTAAAACCATGAAATATATATAGTGGCATTTCATCAAACACTTGGTGTGCATAACCTAATCTACCATCAAACTTACATACACTAACATATATATACACTTTTACAATCATACAAACCTAATCACAAACATATTCACTAAACAACACTTAAATCATAAGCTTTAAACGAATTTCATACCTTCAAATCTTCAAATCCTTTAATTTCAAGCTTTAAACTTTAATCCCACCTAAAACATAAAAATTTAGATAAAACTTATAAAAACAAGATTATATAACTTCATTATAGTAAAATAACATCATTGTTACCTTCAAACACTTCAATTTGATACCAAATACGTATATAAACCGATATGAAAATCGTGAGAAAAATTGGGTTTTTTTTTGGGTGGAAAAATGGGCAGAATGTCTGAAATGCGATTTAAGGGGTCTGCACTCTATAGCGACGACATGTCGTCCTTATAGAGTAAAAAAAGTCGTCCCTATAGAGTCAAAATTAAAAAAATTAAAAAAACCTGTCCCGACGACATGTCGACGGCACAGAGAAATTATTTTTTTATATTTTTTATCTATCCCGACGACATGTCGTCGGTAAAAGTGGATTTTAATTATTTTTTTTTAAATCTGTAAGTTGAGATAGAAAAAAATAAAAAATTAAATAACCTAACCTGTCCCGACGAGATGTCGTCGGCACAGAGAAATTATTTTTTTATATTTTTTATCTATCCCGACGACATGTCGTCGGGAAAATTGGATTTTAATTTTTTTTTTTAAATCTGTAAGTTGAGATAGAAAAAAAATAAAAAATTAAATAACCTCACCTGTGGCGACGATATGTCGTCGGTATAGGAATTTTCATAAATCCCGCGTATTATTTTGAAGCCCGCCAACTATATACCGACGACAAGTCGTCGGTATAGAGTTTGACCAGTCAAAAATCCCTATTACTATATAGCGACGACATGTCGTCGCTATAGACCAAACTATACCAGCGACTTATGTCGTCGCTATAGATGTCGTCGGGACAGAGCTAAATTGTTGTAGTGATTATTAATTATAATATAATATAATTATCTATCTATATTAAAAAGCAATTATTAATTATAATATAGTTGTCTTACCGAAGTTTGACCAAAAAAATTTAATAACTTATATGTGTTTTGATATGTATAAATATTTTAATAACGGATTTATACAATTAAGCTTTAAATTTATAAAACTGATTTTCACCTTATGACTAGCTACACACACAATAGGCAAGTTTACCTATCGGATAGTAGTATAGCTTTTGATAAGAACCAAGTATCGATCCATGGACATGAGAGCTCCTGATACTAAGACTTTGTCATTATCTAACTGATGAAAGATGATTTGTGAATAATATGATTAACTAATTTAGCTAACAATTAAACTAATTGAAAAAGGTAGACAAAGATGAAGATAATCAATTGGAGTAAGATATCACTTAGACTTCGAATTTGTTTAGCAAAACAATGACAAAATACATGAACATATGGTGAGATCATCCTCTACACATGAAACATGGATGTAAACTAGACTCATGTCAAGGTTATCTAATTATATAACTTGTTGGAAAGCTAAAACGATAAACACATAATAGACACCTAAAGTTATGCCATGAAGACCCAATGATATAATTAAGCCAAAGTTGAAGATGGTTAGGACTCCTATCAAGGATACCAAACCCATAAATATTTGGAAAGTTTACACGATAAACACATGGTAACCACCTCAATTCACGTAATGTAACAACAGCTATGTAAATCCTTCAATTTATGAATGCCCTAACACGAATACACTAATCATAAATATGTGCATTATATATGGTTACACATACACAATG
Organism: Flaveria sonorensis; assembly: GCA_025506505.1. Taxonomy (NCBI): domain Eukaryota; kingdom Viridiplantae; phylum Streptophyta; class Magnoliopsida; order Asterales; family Asteraceae; genus Flaveria; species Flaveria sonorensis. The sequence goes on from CM046432.1 coordinate 56,673,117, forward strand.
TTAGGAGATATTCATAACAAACATAATAGTTTTCACAAACATAAGTATTTGGATGCACACTTGTTCAACTTGACTAAATAATCAACCATCATTTACCATTCCTAGTCAAATGCCATAAACCACACACTAATGTATGCATTTCATGAATAGATGTTCTATAACACAAAATTTTCTAACAATATGTGATTATAGCACCCACAAGATTCATCATTTCATCAATTTCAACAAGCATACATAATCATTGAAGAATATTCATAACCTTGTAATAAGCATTGATCTAATCATCACCAAAAGTTACATGTAAAATGTCAAAGTAAGCTAAGTTTTATCTAATCTAAGTGATAAAGAGTGTTTAGCCCATGAGGCTTACAAAAACTACAACCAAGCTCATAACAATGCAAGAAAACATGATAGATCTAGAGATTTTCAAATCAAAAAATGAGTAGAGGTGGGTTGTGTGGAGTTGAATCTTCCTTTGAAATGCTTGATTTTCAACCTAGCTTGAGCTCTTGAAAGGACTCCTTCAAAGTTACTACAAGAATAGAGAAAAACTAAGGTTTCTACTTCCAAATTCGTCTCCCCCAAAATGAAGAAGAAGAATGGCTTGAAAGGGGGCCTCATGCGTGTTATGATCATGACAGAATCAGTCATGACCATAATGAGCAGGAAAAAGGGGCCTGATGCATGTTATGGTCCTGACAGAATCAATCATGACCATAACAGCCTCTAAACTTTCAAATTCTTCATGAATTTCTTGTCTTTTTCTTTTAAAATCATCAAGCAACCATCCAAAACTATAAAATCCAAATTAATCATAATTAAGTATAGATAAATATTAGTTTGTAACAAAAAATCACTTAAGATGAGTACAGATATGTATCATTAACATGTATATTTATTCACATATCAATAACTTTTCTGTATATCTATAAAATTTAAAGGGACACACAATCGTTGCTGATCTTGTATATCACCATTTAGAGATCCATGCCTCACAATCGTCCTTCGGCTTCAAACGAACCGAGGCAACGCAATGTTCGTGGCTCCCTCGTTCGTCATCCTCCATATGGTGTCCATGAACGTTCATAAATATTCTGTTAAGAGTGCTTTTAGTTCAAATATTGTGTTCTTTGAGAGATTTCACTTTACGTAGGAAAAGTTGTAAAAAATGGTTTTGAAGTAAGGATTGTGTTGAATTTTTTTGTTCTATAATGAGATATGCTGGTAAAATTAGGAGATGTGGGCTTTTTGATTGTTTTAATATTTTTTAATAATTAATTTCACATATAATTTATTTTCTTATCTAATATTTAATAATCCTTACTTTAAAAACAAAACCAAATGCACGATTTGTGAACCTTTTCAATTTTTTCCTTTTGTATTTCTAAAAATACTTAAATGAATTTGTACATATCTATAAAAATGAAAGGGGCCACACAATTGTTCATGATCTTGATCGTGGCCAATGAAACACCTATGCCACACAATTTTCCTTCGGCGTCAAACGAACCTGGGCAATGCAATAAATGTTGTGTTATGGGTGCTCTTACTTCAAATATTATGTTTTGAAAAGGTTTCATATTACAATTAAGAAAAATCGTAACAAATGTATTCTGCTTTTTGAAGTAAGGATTGTGCTATTTTTTTTTTGTCCTACAATGAGATTCATTAGCAGATGTGGGTTTTCTGTTTATTATTTTATCTCCAGAATTAATTCCATATATAATTTGTTTATTCTCTATTAACTTGTAATATTTAACTATAAAAATACTAATTACACAGTTTGTTTAGTTTCCTTTTTGACATTCCAATATAGTTAGTATGTTAAAAATCAAGTTTATTTAAAAAAATATTTAATATATTAGAAAAATACTTTGTTTTAACAAATCTAAATCCGAATGTCAAAAAAAATTAATACTATGTATTTATATTTAAAAGGCTAAATATTAAAAGTTATTAGAGAAAAAATAAAATTATATGTAAAATCAATTCTTATAAAATAAAACTTAATGTTGTGTTCCTCAGTTTACTTAAGAAAAGAAATTTTTTTTTATTTTATTATTTTTTTTTCTTTATTTCTTTTCAATTTGGAAGAATTGATATTAGTCTCCATTTTTCTTTCATCTTTTTTTTTTCCTACTTAAATAAACTCGAGAACACAACTTTTTTAGAACTCAGGAACATAACATAAAGAAAGAAATCAGATGTACTTTCTTAACGAGCAGATCTCACTTTTCGCTAGTTCAACTAGCGAGTCAACCGAAAATGTTACAAAAAACCATTTAGAAATCATGTTTATATTTCTAAATCACCTTAAATAAGATAATTTTTGATATGCGCTAATTAAGCATATATAGTATCGCATGTGATTTGAAACAATTGCTAGTTAATCATCTTTTTTATTTGTTAATTTGTTTATCTTATGTTTAATGAAGGTGAGACTCTGGGGCTGCACATATCACCTTACGAGAGAATAAAGATGGATAAGGTGATAAATTTTGCGGTAGTTGGCGCAACTGCACTAAATTCATCTTTCCACGAAGCTCAGGGGGTTTCTCGATATACAAATGCATCTTTGGGTGTTCAGTTGAAATGGTTCAAGCAACTTTTACCTTTTTTATGTTAGATATTTTAGTGTAATTGGATTGACTAATGACCGATGTGATCATAATATCCATCAAACAAGTTAGGAGGTGTGGAGTGCACGCTTGTTTGAGTGTATTATGATCTTTAAAATTGAAAACCTTCTTAGGAGCGAAACCCCTAAGCAATGGGGGTTCCAAGGGGGCAACGCCCCCTTGGCGGGGGTCCGGGGGCAGCGCCCCCGGGAGCGGGGTCCAAGGGGCGGCAGCCCCTGGCGGGGTCCAAGGGGCAGAGCCCCTGACAGTTTCATCCCTTCCCTGCAAATGCGAATTTCGAATCAATTGATGGTCACTCTCGTTTTATTAGTTCACGAATTTCTCACACTTAGATCCATACTTGTTTTTCGAATTGAGTTTTATCCGATTGAAATTTGGAGTGAACCCAAATAGTTTTAATCTGATAGCGTTGCGCGACTCTCAATTATCACGGTATTTATCAACACTCTGTGTGCCACTGAATCAGGTAATTGAATACAAATTACAATCACAAAAGTTAAGTAACGATAGCGGTTGAAGATACCTCCTATATAGCGACTAAATATACCCCCGATCTGATTTTTAAACGGGTCAAACAGAACTAGACCTATTTTTAATGGGTTTTGTTGTCTGACCCGAAACTTGTTTTTCTTTGTGTTGGGTTTTGGTTCGTATCAGAAATCGTCACCTCTAAATATACCACCCCTTGTGAGATGGATATTACCTTTAAATATAGGAGGAGCCAACCAAGTGTGTGAGGGAGGGTACTTCTAATAGCACACTTACGTAACTCGATCATTTTAATAGACAGAATATGAAATAAGGGGAAGGTGAAAATAAAATTTATTTTTTGTTTAAACAGGCTAATAGCGTGTTGTCTTTTTTAAAATTTTCCTGTCTATTTAAAAATTTATGCTATCTAATTGAATTTTATACTATAGTTTTAAACAATATGATGTGTGATTGAATTTTGTACTATTTAATGTATGTTGTCCGTTTTATAATCGCAAAATCCGATTTTATAGTTAGGGTGGTTGGTTTATTGCGGATAATAGATCCAACTATAGAGCGGGTCGATTCCAAAACCGCTAGAACGAGTTTAACTGGAGTTCGTTTGAATTGATTTTAGAAAAGTTAAAATCATTCTTAGGATACTTAGTTAAAAATTATTTCATATCTGAACTATGCCTATGAAATAATTAAATCATTGATTTCATTACAATAATGATGAAAATAGATTTGCAATTAGCATTATAATTAATAATAAGTAATATACTTAAGGAAATGATAGAAACACAAAGATAAATAATTATATAGAGTGACATTCAATTGAGAACAATAAATCTATAAAAAAAACAGAAAGAACCACTTTAATTCTTGTACTATTTATATATAACTATATCAATATGTTTGTAATTTTATTACTTTTAAGATAAATTTCTAAAAAACATGATATCTATAGTCTTTTAATAATGTGCATATATGCACTCATATTGCATTGCGTATATAAACATTTTATAATTTTTTTAAAAGAATTGAGGTGAGAGTTGATAATTAAAATAAAAAAAATGATGAAAAGATATAATCAAACCATCACCTTTTAGTAATACAAATTTTATTGAGTTGTTATGTGTATTGCTTATATGATTTTTGGTAATTCTTTACATATTTGTGATTCTCAATAGAATCCAGGGATGCAATCATTATATCTTAATTGATATCTTGTTAAAGATAATAAATGGATCCATATTAATTCTGGAATACGGTTCAACTGTTTTTCTTGCTCTATATTCAAAGTGGTCTATTCAATCTCCAATTTGATCACTACCATGAATATAGCAAAATCTTGAATTGAGATAGGTCTAGTGATGAATGCCTCTTAGTATGGTAAGGGTATAGATTCTATCTTGACTACATACATCTCACATTATACTTTAGTTCACTCCAAATGATGGGCCATATGTTTGCCTCGTCAAAAAACTACGTTAGACCATGTCAATAATGTTGGATTAATCTTGATCGGTTTAAAGTCGGATCAACGGGTATGGGTCGGAGCGGTTAATGTAACTGGGTCAATGGGTCATAAATGTAGTTATGTGTAGTTTTAGTGCTTCATGTGTTTGTTTTTAGTAGGAAGTGGGGTCCTAAACATGGGGTAGTGGTACCATGTTCACGTTCATGCATGTAGTGGTATTTATAGGTTTCAAGTAAATCAATTGAAATGTGTGTGTTTCAAAGCAGTAAACAGTGAGTGCTATACGTGAGTTTTGAAGCATTAGTGTGTGTTTTGTGCGTCTATTTGAGGCCAGATTCAACAAATAAACATCTATAGAACCAATTTCTATTATGCATATCAAGTCTAAGGTACTAACTAGTAAAGCAGCCTAGTCTAATGCGTATCCCATTAAACATTTGTGAGCTTAGTTAAAACTCTACGCCTGTTTCATCTCCATGAAATAAACTCTTGTTCATAATAAACTTACTTCAGATTTATGGGAATGAATCTTAACACCTATGAAAACATAAAATAAATAATCTTTATTCTTAGATCTTAAATATGCTAATAGTGAACACTGTTTACATTAATGAATAAGAACATAATCTTTATTTTCTAAACAAATAGATGTAATTGTTATATGTTCAAGATATCCATATATTATATACATATGAAATCTAATCACTAATCATTAGCTACGCTATGCCCCATTAATCTTATTAGACATATTTGTATATATAATAATGGGTACTTTTGTATCTTCTATTGATAGAACACCTAGTACTAGTCTAGAACATTCTATGCTCTACATATAGAGCATTTCCTTGTACATTTTATATATACAAAAATACATACAGAATCAACATGTTTATTCAAAACTCTAATACCATCTTTAAATCTAGCATGCGGCTCATGTCTAACTTGAGGGATGAGCTTGGTATATGGGTCGACTAATATTTTGATTTAAATATTTTCTAAATTTTTGAGGGTGATTCTCTATTATTCTTATTATTATTTTTTATTCCGGTCGTTACTTTTTTTTTTTCATTATTTCTATTTGACAGTAGGTCTCAATGCTTAGAATCGTCTTTTGGAGACAATTGCACTCCCTCTAGCTTACGTATGACATACGTCTCGTTTTTGTATTTAATAAAACCAAACTCTTTGATATTTTAATCAAGCTGAAGATTCTAGTTTCAAGATGCCTATAAACGTATGCCTCATCTTTGCTTAATACATGTTTAGCTAGAAAGACGGCTCTTTCATTAAATGAATTCTTGAGCTTGCATATGTTTTTAGAATTCTTTGGAACGCCAAAACCATTTGGTTAAACCATATGAACATCTTTAGTAAGGTGTTCATTCAGACAAACAACGTTGTCATCCATTTGTCATTTATAGTCGTAATACCCATTAATGGCAATTAGTATCTTAATTTGTTTTGAACGGCCAATTAGTGTTCTTCTTAGGACATAACAAAGGTCGCAACTCGATAAATTAGGTTCGCCAAGAAAAGGATTTTAAAGAAGCACATGGTGGACTTTAAAGGTTTAAAAGTGAGGGAAATGTGGTGATAGGTTTTTCCAACCAAAATTATCGGAGATGATGGGAAATGGAAATAGGTTTTGCCACAAAAGACACTGTTGGGTTGTGAGTGCAACAGAAAGTTTACACCAAAACAAATTGTAATGAAAAAAATTGTAATGAAAAAAATTGTAACACTCCTTGTTTTCAGGTTAACATCGTTACCGCTATATAAACTCTCTCTGATATTTGTTTTAAAATAAATTAATTTTTTATTATTATGAATAATTAATTCTAAACCTAGCTAAACTTAATTAACCCAAACTACAACTCAAGTAAACTTGAGGGACTAGATGTGGCAAGATTGCAAACATAAATTCATTTAAGCACCCACCCTCCCGTAAACCTCACCCTCATTCATTCTCTTTTTGTTCTTTTCGAAACCCTAGAACCCTCCCTTTCAAACTGCTTTCTGCCGTCGACCACCAGCCGTGAGCAACCACCTTCGACAGCCTCCTTCACCCCACGGCTTCCTTTACCGGAGATATCCTTTCTGGGGTGGCCCTTCTCCTCGGTGGTCAAGGCACCCACAATCATTTGAAGAACCGATCGAACGACGGTAGCAAACGGTGATCGACGAAACTTTTCATCTTGTTCGGTAAGATTCCTCGATCCATACTCACATTTGTATCGATACGGTTTCGGTTTCGGGTTCGATTATGGTTTCGGTTTGCGATGCGAGGTGTACGGTTTGGCGTTTCGTGGGTTCCGGTGTGTTTGCAATTACCGTGGCTATGCTTCTGTGCGTGTGTGGGTTTTTGCGACGGTTTTTGGGTGTTGTATAGTATATGCGTTCTGCGTGAGTTGTGTGTGTTCGTGTGTGTTCCTTGGTGTGTTTTCTTTCTTCTATGTGTATGGTTTGTGTGTGTTGTACGGTTGCTTGGGTGTGGGTGGTACGACCGCATGTAGATTGTTTGTTTATGTATTGGTTCGCATTGGGGGGAGGGGTCATGCATGCATATAATTGTGTATGGGGTTCTGATGGGGTTTGGTATGGGCATGGATGTGTGTATGCGTAGGTATGTTAGTGTATTCATGCACAAAGAGTGTTGTTTAGGGGTGTGCTTTGATGTGTATATATGTATGTGTTCCTGTCGTGTATTTATATAAAATGGGTGTGATATATGGCTATGAATGTTCCTGCGAAATGTGTATGTTTTTCGTTGTCATGCGTAGTTATATATATGTGGTGGTGTTCATGTGCTTATGCATGGGTGTGTGCGTCCTACGTGCGTGGGTTGGTATGATCTGCATGTGGGTGTGTGTGATTTGTTTTTTAAAGATGTATACATATATATATATATATATATATATATAATATATATATATATATATATATATATATATATATATATATATGCATATAATATGGGTGTATAAAGTTGTGTATGGGTGTGCTTGTTTGTGAATGGGGCAACAACCGTTATCCTACGTTGTAACCGAGCCGCGACCGTGAAACCGTACGTTCGCATTTTTAGTATTTTATATTAATTTATCATTAAATATGCGTCCAGGTTATTCGAAAACTTAATCATTTGTGCTTGTACTTACTGATTTGCTGTGCATTAAATGTGAGTTTACAGCCCCACTTTACTTACAATTCTTTTTCGGGGAAAGAAACATGTTCATTTTTAAAAGTTCATTCATTTGATCAATATTACTGTAATTATCGCACGATTACTAGTGTTGTACCAATTTAAGTCCTCACATTTTGAACCGTTAATGTATGTTTTTTAGCGAGATAATTCTAAGTAGATCTACTGGGTTTGACAAACCCCACCCGGGCTAGTCTCGCTAGCACGACTGCATGTCGAACGGGTGTTTAATTGATCTAATTTCTGTTGCTGTGGTTTGGTAGCCACAGCCGCGGCCTTTATTTACATTGTCAGCTTTGGTTGCGAACTTCATATACTATGTAACTTGTTAAGTAGACTAGCTATCTACAGATATTATTTTGTTTACTGTATCGGTTACTATTATGTTATGTTTATCAAAATCTGTGAACTCACCAACCTTGTGTTGACACTTAACATGTTTCTTTCAGGTTCACAAGATGCGCACGATTAGGAACATCTCATTCATGCATTTATCATCACATGGGTTAAATGAACATTTACAATTTCTATGAACATTATTTAATTGGTTTGAGCCATTTTAAACTAAGATTGATTATGCTTCCGCAAATATTCTTATGTTTACTTTATTAACTCTGTTTTTGGGAATTTCAAACGTTAACAAACAATTATATTTGTAATTGCTGTGTCGTTTGGTGTAACTAGTGGCTGAGATCCTGGTATGTCACACGCTTAACGGTAATACCCCGTTGGTAAAAATTGAGGGTGTGACAAAAATATACCCTTCTTCATAGGCTAGCTTCTTAGGCATAATGATTTTTATTTGCACATACCTTATAATATCTGCATATTGTGTTAGCACCCGTGTATTATAAAGGTTTAACAAATAAAATATTAAACAATTAGTAATAAAAATTTATGAATTATAAAACCATGTTTGAAGATAAAATATGATTATAATTACGTATTAATAGTTATTTTAAGTAAATAAATAAAACTATATTTTTTAACCTTTGTTTTATAAAACAATTATGGGTTTAAAATATTATATATATATATATATATATATATATATATAATATATATATATATATATATATATATATATAGGGTCAGGATCATTACAGAACCACTTTTATTTTCAGAACCAAAAGAACCATTGATTTACGTAAATGTAAATTACGAATCATTGATTTACATAAATGTAAGTTAAAGCTGGTGATATTTAGTTGTTTTACATAGTTTATTGTTCATGTTTGATATATATATATATATATATATATATATATATATAACAGCTCAAGTATCACCAGACTTAATTCACATTTATGTAAATCAATGGTTCTGTGATTTTAAAAATAAAAAGTGATTCTGTAATGATCCTAACCTTATATATATATATATATATATATATATATATATATATATATATATATATATATATATATATATATATAGAGAGAGAGAGAGAGAGAGAGGCTTTCAAAAGAAAACCAAATTTTTAGAAAAAACCAAAAGAACCAACATGTGCCTTAGATTTTGTTGATCAGTGGCCATTATTAACAAGGATATAGTTGTAACTTTAAACCATTAAAATTGACGGATAGATGAATGGGAGGGGCACAATTGGAATTTCATCTTTCATTTAAGAAACCTCCCTTCAGGATTTCTCTCCTATGATCAAATCAGTAACATAATCCCCAATTGGTTCGCATAATTTGAACAAATCCATCTCCTCGTTCTCTTATTTTTCGATCGAATTGGTCATCCTATTACGTTCGTTGAAGATTCTATACCCATCAATCCAATCTATCCGCCTTCGAAAGTTCTCAAAGTGTCTCATTGGAGTAAACGACCCAAGTCTAGTGTGTGCTTCTTTAACCTCTTTCCGATTCAAAATCCTCTGAACCTAACAGGTAAGTCGATTTCGTTTAGTCTTTGATTGTGTTTATTTTTATATATATATTTGTTTATTTATTTTTGTTGATTTCTCTAGGCTGAATATAAAAATTAAAATTGAATGGAGATTGGGGTATTTTCTGTAGGTAATGGGTGAAAAATCTCTTGTTAATCCTCGAATGTGATGCATTCATTTCCTTTTATGAATACAATAGGTGTGTTGATTTCAAACATGTTATATGTAGGAGAAAATAGCTATAGTTCGTTGTTGGTTTCTTGTAGTTTGTTTAAATCCTTCTAGTTGAAATAAAAGATACTAATTAGCGTAATCAACCTTTCACCAATATATATGTGTAATTACCTCAATAAGATTGGGGATGAATAATGCAACCATCCTAGCAAGTTCATAATAAAATATGTCACTCTTTTGTATGTCCCATAACCTTTATTGTGTGTTCCTTATGGTGGTATAACCGACACCTTGTCCGGAGAGCGTGCCTCAAAACTTCTTAGATTCCTCTTTGTTGATGTTTTCAGGTGGTTCATTTGGAATCTTGATTGGGGATGAATAATGCAACCATCCTAGCAAGTTCATAATAAAATATGTCATGAAGTAAGGGTCCACATTCCACAATCATGTCGTTACATTTATTTACAAACCCAAGCTGCGTGATCCCAATTGCACAATGTCTCAAAAGATGCTTCATACATTCTATTATTCGTGTGACCGTCCAAATCATAAGAGCAATCACCTTGTTGAATGGGCTCAGTCATTACCTCATTCCCTTTATTCTGATTCAGAGATTCCAACATCATCAACCGTTGATATGATATTCTCATATTCAATTCACCATTATTATTATGACTATCATCATATCCGATAACCTCATCAACTTCTGAATTAACAAATTCCTTTGCGGCTTGTTGCAACCATGTTGCCAGTGGAATCATTTATACTATTCGCATTAGCTTCGATCTCGTAATTATCCGTTGATGTCGTTCCGATTCCACCTTCTCCATCTGTAAGTAGAAAAATAAAACTGTGTGATTAGAATAAGACATAGCTTGCTGATATGTATCATCATTGACAAAATCATCCTTTAATACTCGCATATAATTTGCATCTCGGTAATATTGTGAATATCATGCATCGACTGCTTACATCTGTAGTCTAAATCAATATATTTTCTGAACAACAATCATTACCCATTATGTATCAATAAATCATAACAATTTCGTTCGACCCACAATTTGCTAATGGTTGTTTGGAATTGTTTGCTCCAGATTGTAAAACAAGGGAGGGGAACCCTGATGGAATCGAATGTTTCAGCGAAAGAGGGAACAGTTATAATCAACCAGCCCACTAAGTAATTTTGAATTTATTGAATTACAAAATTGCCCTTTTGTGTAATTGTTGTATTTAAAAATATAATATAATTTAAAAAATCCTGATTGGTGGGTTTTGGTTCTTTTAGTTTTTTTTAAAAACTTGGTTTTCATATGAATGGATCCCTATATATATATTATATATATATATATATATATATATATATTAAAACTTGATGTCGGTTTCTACGGTAATTTATTTTTTTCAATTTTTTCTGTTTTAACCCAAAGATATATAAATAAAGTTGCAATTTTTGAATAAATTAAATAATTGTCCCAGCGGTTAACACATTGTTGCTTCAACCAAACCATTAGTGTTCGAAACTTGTGGTTTCTTTTAATTTTTTGATTAAAAACTCACAATTTTTACATTTTCACTTCTTTTTATTAGTTAGGTTTTCATTATTAATTTAATATTATTACATAAATGGTCCCTACAGTTTGACTAGATTGTATGTTTGGTCTCTAAACTTTAAAAATTACAAAGTTAGTCCAAATTTTTGTGTGATCATTACAAGTTTGGTCATTGACGTTATATTCATTCGGTTTTTTGTGCATTTAATAGAGTTTACACTAACTTTTAAATTTAACTTTAGGAATCAAAAGTGCAACACTCATATAAATAACTAACTTTACAATTTCTAGAATTTGGGAACCAAATTTGCAATGATTACGCAATGCATTCCCGCAGCAACGCACGGCTGTAATTCTAGTTTTGTTTTAAGAAAAATGAATTTTCTTTAAAAAAGCTCATTTTATTTTGTATTTTATAAAACTTTAGTTTTTTAAAATTGTGTTTTAATTAAAAAAATAGATTTTTATTAAATTATACATTTCTAGTTTGAAAATGGTATGCGTAATATTATTAGTATTCAATATTATTATTAATGATAGAGAGAAATAAAAAAATTAGTGTGATGATACTTACAGTTGTGTCACGTCTTATCTTAAGTTTTTTTAATTATAGATAGACAGATAGACAGTCAGATAGATAGATAGTCTAAAACCCATTTAATAAGCAGATTATAGTTAGTAATAAATACGAAAAGTTACAGTATGATATTTAATATATGATATGATTAAATTTATATATACGTAATAGTTTAAGAACTAAAAGATTTATACTATTTTTTTTTAACTCTCTTATCTAAATAATTTTATTTTTAAACATTTATTTAAGATTTTTTATAAAAATTTATTTTATATAAAAATCTTGTTTATTAAAAACTTTGGTTTGTAATTATTCTATTTGTTTTAATAAGATTGCTATTAGAAAATTTCACCTTTTTTATAATTTTTTTAATAACGGACCGATGAAAATATTTTTTTTTCAAAAAGGTTTAGTGTTTAAGAAAATTGTATATTATATATTTTTTATTATTTTTATTTAATAAAAAGATGTGATTTTAGTTTGCTTAATAAAATCTATATTTAAAATGATAATTGATTTTTAAAAATCTAAATAAGAGAGAGAAATATAGCAACTAACAAAATTAATTTTAATAAGAGAAAAAAAATTTGAGTGTTTAAATTACTATAATACCCTTTTGAAGGGAAAATGATTGATGATGTCTATAAAAATGACAAGTGGCAGAAAGGTAGATTTGAATAATGACAAGTGGGAAAAGAAAACTTTTTTTATTAGATACGATAGATACATATACGCATATATATTAAATATTCGCACCAACACTACAAACAGAATAATTTCATAGTATAAACATATATATTAAATATTCGCACCAACACTACAAACCGAATAATTTCATAATATAAACTGCGTATAAAACTGTATAGATATATAATATTTTTTAACTTCCAATATACGCATATCATTGACTAAACTTTACATAAAGATTTTTTACATGGATTCTTTCATCCATAGGAATATTCACAGTTCATAAATTTACGATTAGTATAAAACTAGAAATTAAGCCAACACGATATAACACGTTTGCGCACTTTGTTATGCGTGATGCGTAAATGACTTTAATGTGGTTAGGTACATGTGGCTAGATATATATGGCATTCGGTTAGATAAAAACTACGTTGTACTGAAGATAAAAGAGGAATGTTGTAACAATATAAAATCCTATATGCATAAAAAGTATAAAAGTGCAACACTTTACGTAATAAGACGAAGCAATGAGGTAGTTTAAGTCTCAACACATAATAAAAAGAGTAAACTACAATCACCCCTCCGACACGGGGAAAACACAGAGTACAAAAACAATTGTTATTTGTGAATAAGTTTCGAATAATTTATATTGAAGCATGAATGAAAAAAATCATGTGTAATGGTACGTTTGAAAATGTAAAGTAACATAAAAGCTATTTAAAAAACATTATACTATAATTATTTAAAATATCAATAAAAAATTAAAGGTGGTGTTTTAAAGCGCTGAATAACATTTAAATATTACTAAGTTTAATTTACTGATGCATTAATGGTTGTACAATAAGCATAAGGATTGTACATGTTTTGTTTTTTGTTTCCTCTTTAAAATTTTATTTTAAATCTATTATATCTACATCGTTTACAATTTAATCCCTACAACATTTCATTTTCAACTTTAATCTCTTATATTTTCATCTTTTACAAAATTTAATTTTACATTTTGGTTTAAATTTTAAATTAATACGTCTTAACGTGTGATGTGCAGTAGTTCAACGTTGTTAGGCCTATTTTTTGTTTGTTTAACGGCCGCGTCGCAACGTGCGAGTCCTAGATCGACTTTGTTGTTGTTTTTAATGTTTTATGTTTCACATACGTAGTTCAAAGTTTTACGTCAACTCTCCGTCGGTTTTTATTTTTTCGTTTTTATTTCCTTTTTTAATACGACATTTTTTTGTGTTTGTGGTCGCTAACGGTGGTGGACATTGTGTACTTGAAATGGTTTTATGCCCCAGCCGCAACACGGGGGCCTTTTTACTAGTTAAAGCTATTACAAAGAAAACAATAATATTATAATCATTTAATATAAACAATTTTAAAAAGTATTTAATGTATTATTAAGACTACACATATGGTAATCCAATAAAACTCGACCTTTCATTAGAAAATAATATATCTCTCTTCACGTACACAACCAAACTAGATCTAATTTTTCACACATATACCAACCCAATCTAACGCAACCTAAGTTTTTTAAAATAATAAGGGTTGCGATTACTTTTATAGTATTAAATAATATATTTATTTCAAAACAAATGAATAATAAGGGTTGGTAATTTATGAAAGTAAATCAATATTATAAAGGAAAAAACATGAAGTTCGGTACATTTAAAATTTTTTTAAATAAAAAAGCATGTTAGATTTTTTTACTAATAAGTTTCATACTCCCAAGCCTTTGGTCGCAACCAAAGTTGTTCAACTGACCAGGTTGAGTAATAAAAGAAACTTTTATTTTTTAAAAACTAAACTCACGACCGACCAAAGAAAAGGTCATGGGTATGGATAGTCTAAGAAAAATATAATTAAATAAAAAAAGGAAAAAAAACGGGGGGGGGGGGGGGGGGGGGGGGGGGGGGGTGTTTCAAAAGTGAAAGCAAAGTGGTTTCCTCGATTAGACAATTAGTTTACCACAAGCCGATAAATAAAATGTCTATTTGTCACATGATATTTTTTACTTTTTCTACATAGTTTCCACCTAAGATCGTATATATATTATTACTGGAATGAAAACCATTAATATTGCACTAAATGCTAATTATATTATTTATATACTTTTCAAATTATGAACCCAATTTTTTGATAAAACTAAAAGCATGATTCTTTTTATTATGATATTTATTTTTTTAAAAACTAAGTTTTATGAAATATGAAGTTTTTAATGCAAAGGACTTTTAGAAAAATGCACATATTAAAAAAAGTATTATTACAAATATTTGGAGTGTTTGAAAAAGCAATCTTTTTAAAGCAAATTTTTTTTAAAGACGAAAGTTTAAAATAATATTATTATTTTATTACCTAAATTAACTATTATAAGTAATTTTAATAATAACTTATCTCAAAAAAATTTTTTTTAATATTAATAAAAACTATTAATTTATTATTTTATTCAAACCGTATATTATACGGATTTTTAAACTAGTATAGTTATAAAGTTTGTGTTAAAAATTGAAGAAAAATAAAAGAAAGGCCACGAAGGGTGATGAACATGGCAATCTTGGAGGACTGGAGGTTGCATGCTTTGTAGTTTTGTAGTTGTGGCGGATAAAAGGCACTGCCATGAACACTAACATTAAGAAAATTATAAATCAACGACATTACAAATTTAGTAATAGCATAATATCTACGATTACGTTAGTTGTTTGTTTCAAGATAAAAACTTGTCAATTACTACACAAAATAAAATCATGACAATCCATGTTAAATCATTAAAAAACATATCATGTTAAATCATTAAAAAACAAAATAAAATCATGACAATCCATGTAAATCAAGAAAAAAACGTGTCAATACTACGATTACGTTAGTTGTTTTTATTGGTGATACAACATATGTTTTCTAAAACATTAAAAAACACTTATCATGTTAAATCATATTTTGTTTAAATCTCGTCAAGTTTTTATCAATACATGCATTAAGGTAGGATGGTAGGAATACCGTTAATAAATAATAAACAATCACTTTTATTATTTAATTACTATAATAAAATCAAAGAAAAAGTAATTGAATTACGATACAAAAAAACAATGAAAGAATAAAAAAAGATGACAACGATGAAA